>MU273696.1:0-46854 GCA_022160365.1 Vararia minispora EC-137
ATAGTTAAGTCACGCACCCCAGATGTTCTTAGCATAATCAGGTGTCTCCTCGTCTGGTCCATCTGCGTAGATATAGAAGTCCATGTACTGAACCGGGTTATTCGATGGCTGCCGTTGTTCTGCGTCGACACCGCCACCCGTCTTTTGGAGTTTCTTCGCATGCTCAGTGTACTTCTTGATCACCCTAGCAAACAACATAACGCAATGCAGCATGAATGAATTAATATCACAGACCAAGTCAAGTAAATAATAGCGCACCAATTTATTTTCGATTTAATGCGTTCCGACACGGTCTTGATGTCGAGCTGGGACCATTGTGGAAAGAGCCTTTCACTGATGCGACGGTGAACATGCTCTTTCGTATCTCCCGAATGATTCTACACCAGCCATGTAGGATCAAGGCAAAGGCGGGAAGAGCAAATTACTCACATTATTTCCAAAATAAACAGAAAAATTCTCTTGCTTCTCCAGCTCTCCTACAAGCTCCCAGATCTTCGCAGAGCACTTGTCGGACCAGGGCAGGCTAGGAATAGCTGAACTCTGGCGGGGCTTCTTTGCCGCTTCCGTAGAGTCATCAGCTGCAGCACAAGAGGAGGGACGTTTCCGGCTACGCTTGCTTGAACTAGACATCAAGTAGCGAAAGCAGCGAGAGCAACAGACACCGTGCCACCCAGCTGCTTATTATTAAGCTCACAGAGATCATCAAATTTGCGGTAGCTAGACTGGATACACCGAGTTTGCCGTCTGATCGGCTAGCAGCTACTGTCGCAATGTCATAGCAGGTACTATATGTGATTTATTGAGTTTGCGGCAGGCACATGGCCGATCTGGAAGTGCCTTGAAGCCGTTAGCATCACAAAGGTCACAGGTGACGGTGGAGCGTATCTGGCTGTCGAGATACGAAACCAGATACGCCGTATCTCTCAACTTTGAACCTCCCTACTTGCACCTACAACGTCGGTGAGCAATGCGTCTCCTCATAGCCCTTTATGCATCTTTTCTAGCTGGTGCACTTGCTGCATCCAAGCCCGGTGACGGTCACTGGGTCGACATCTGGACGACGATGCCCCAGCTAACCGAGTCGACGAACTTGCCAAATCCGCCCTTCGTGCGTCGCTCTCGCACCGCAATTGCATCTCTGCTGACAATGAGTGCGCAGAACGGCACGACGGGCGTATTCCGCAATGCGACGATCCGGCAGACGCTGCACATGGGGTTGAATGCGTCTTTCATTCGCCTGCGCATCTCCAACGCCTTCGGCACCTCGAACCTAGGCGTCACCGCTGTCACTCTCGCCAAACCCTCCCCGCCTGTCTCCGGTGCATCCGCTATCGACACGAGCACTCTCCAAAACCTCACCTTCAGCGGATCCTCGTCCTTCTCGATACCCGACGGCGCGCTCCTCGTGTCAGATGCGATCGAATTCGCGGTCCACGCCGGTGACACCATCTCTGTCAGTATGTTTTTAGCAGATGGCCAGGACGGCTTCGACATTACATCACATCCCGGGAGCCGCGCAACAAGCTGGATGGCCCCCGGCGACGTGACGAAGGTGGAAAATCTCACTGGCTCGAGCGTGCAGAACGTCGCTCGCTGGTGCGCCCTAAACCTATCGAGAGTAGCGCACGCCGATGCGGGACTGCACAGGTACTTCCTCAGCGCTGTAGAGGCGTGGGTCCCCAAGACATCGAGGTCGTTCGCGGTGGTGGGCGATAGCATCACGGACGGGCGCGGCAGTGATACCGACGGCAACGACAGGCGCGTTCCCCGCGTCCTTCACATTCTTTCCTCTCACCCTCCCCAGATGGCCCGACCTTGTCCAGGACCGCTTGCGCGCTCGCGCCTCGACCGCCGACATCGCCGTCGTGAACCAAGCCGCCGGTGGCAACCGCATCCTCGCCGACGGCCTCGGACCCAACGCACTCGGCCGCATCGATCGCGACGTTCTCGCGCACTCGAGTGTGCGTTACGCGATGATCTTTGAGGGTGTGAACGACATCGGCGTCGCCGCGACCGACAACGCCTCTCAGACGGCCATTGGCGACGAACTCCTCATCGCCTTTCGGCAGATCAGCGTGCGCGTGCACGCGGTCGGCATCCCCCTCTTCGCTGCGACGATCACGCCGTTCGGCGGCAACTCGCCTAGCTACGCCGACCCGACGCGCGAGCTCACGCGCCAGCGTGTCAACACGTTCATCCGCTCGTCGTCCGCGTTCGACGCCGTCGTCGATTTCGACAAGGTCGTCGCGGATCCTGCGGACCCGACACGGCTCGCACCACAATTTGACTCAGGCGACGGGCTGCATCCCAACGTCGCAGGGTATACGGCGATGGCCGCTGTGTTTGACCTTAGCTTGTTCAAAAAGTTCGAGGATGGCGTGAGTGTGTTTGTATAAGGCTTAGGGTCTTCAAACCTGCACGCCTCGTCATATCAGCTACCGCTCTAGTTTCTGCACAACGAAAAGGTTTATGAGCACCACGAACTGAAACCAGACGGATTGTTTCATGACGTTGGTGGTGACCGGGCGGCGACGAGGAAGTGGAGATATGGTAAACAAGACGAAGCTCGGCGCCTTCGACGTGCTCGGGGGGCACGAGTGTTGCCCTATAGGCGATAGAGGCAGTAGCATAAGAATAATGCATATTCGTGTCTTTCGTCGAGGTCATGAGCTAGGGTAGCAAGGTACAAGCTGTGAGAGTGGCGATGGATTCATGGGCGGAAAATGTGCGAGTCGTGGCGCAGTATGACACACGCTGCTTCCCTCTGCCACTTACTCTTTTCGCCCGCACCCTGGTGTCGTTCGTCTCGACTCTCGCACGCGACGACGGTACTAAACATCTCTACGGCCCGCGTCCCCCTGCCCCTATTCATATGTGATGGCGTTCTCACAACACGATGCCCTAGCGAGAGCGCGGTGCACTGACCGTGGTTTGAACATGCAACATTGACCCTCCTCATACGACGATCCGGCTTCGTCGCGGCAGGTCCCTTCAAGACAGGATGAAAAAAAAACACCCGGAACAAGGAGCAAAGACGCAGGACATGCACAATATACAATCAGCTCGAGCTTCTCCATGGTCTTCTCCGGCCCGTCGAGGTTGCACGAGCCCGACGGCTACGTCTTCAAGTAATTCTCCTGCCGCTCAAAATCAGCATTGTGGCTTCGGAGGAGCAAAAGGCAGGGGCAGGGTGGATGTGCCTGCATGGAAAGTGGCATAAACGATTAGTCCTGGAAATACAGCCCCATCTTGTCATTCAGCGTTTTGCGTGATGTCTGTTCCCACCAGTGAGGCCCGAGAATTTCGTGTATGACGGTGAACAGTGGCATCAGTGTATACTTCCCGTTCATTTTCGCCCTATACCAGATCTTCGTCAGTATACTCTGGAGCCCATAAACGACGAAAGTCGACAGAAAGGCACGCACAGTGCCTTAGACTCGTCAAAGTCCATCGCGCTGCTGGACAGTTTCCATGTCGAGAGCGTGTTGAGGGACTGTCAGATATAGGAATTGACGCCTTTGACGAGGTTGTCAATGACGTTCGCAGGTGCCTTCATTCCCTCTCGGACCCCACTCAGACTGCCTTCGTCCCGTAAGCCGAACATGGCGGCGCTACGTACTTGAAAGCGGTGCTCATGATGTGCGATCGGATCATCTTCTCCTCGGGTCTACGGAGAGCACGGTCAGCACGCAGCCAGAAGAGTCAATGCGAGAACACGGACTTGCGGAAGGTCATGTTGAACGTCGCGTTCATGAGCGGCCTCATCTTCTGTAGTATGCGGTCGTTCACGATGGAGACGACCTGGAACTACGCAGCGTCAGCCGTGTACAGAGCGACTCGAGTCCGCGCGCAGACGTGCCTTCGTCTTGCGGATTAGCGTCGCCAGCGCACCGACGCGCCCACGGTCACCCGCGCTCATCCCGTCAACCTCGTCCATAATGAGACAACTCTTTTCCGTGATCCTCGTTCCAGCCACGTTCGTCGCCTTGATCGTAACGCACAGTTTCCTACGCTGGCAGATCTGAAGAGCGAGGCGGACGTACCCTGCCGCCGCCCATCCAGCCATCAAGAAAGGTGTTCGAGATGTCTGTGCTATTCTCGACAAGACTCTTGCTCCGCACGCCATTCGCATTGAGCTCAATTGGCACGAAACCCGCGATCTGCACGTGCGAACATTAGATCAGGCTCGCCTCTTTCGCGACTGCGAGAAGATGTGCACTTTTGCGCAGAGGTGCGCGGTGGTCGTCTTGCCGATACGGGGCCGGCCGCTGATGAGGACCGCGGAAGACATTCATATCGTACTTCTCGGCTTCTTGAAGCCACATGTCAGACTGCCAGGCCTGTGCGAACAACGTCAGAGGAGTGTTGGCGAACGGAAGACTGCGGGGATATGAATAAAGAGCGTACCGGGCTTCAAACCGCTCGAGGAGCTGGCCCTTATTCCCGTAAATCTCCTTGAGGCTCTGCGGCGCATAACGAACCGTCCACAGCTGGGCAGTGGGGTCGGGATTCATCACTCTGAACAGCAGCATTAATTACATTATTCATGCGCCCATTTACGAACGCGCGCGAGACTCACCTGTTAACCCTCTTCACTGGCGGCGAGGCATACAGTACATCGCGTCTTAAAATCCTCCCTTTAGCAACCTACAACGCACGGTGAAGAGTTTCCCGCTCAAAGACTACCTTCGGTCTAGACGATGACTGCACTAGGCTACTTGTGCCCTCATCAACGGTATGACCCCTGGGCTGAGTTTGTGTCAGCAACTACTATCACTTCCATATATCCGTGCTCCGGCTCTCGACTGCGTGCTCGGTATACAGGCACGTCATCGCACCGACGCTCGGGATACGAGGCACCTTTGCTTCGTGAGATTTCGTATAGTGCGTCATATGTCCACGAGTGCAGAACTCTGAGCGCGGGGTACCCTCCTGATATGTTCGCAGCGATGTGAGTGAATGAGCAGGGAGAAGAGCGTCCATCTTCAACCAATGTGCGAGCCACTACCGACGGCTAAAAGCGGCTAAATAGTCACTCGTGACTGGGACCTTCCGCCTCTGACGTCTGCAAGGGCACTGGACGTCCGGGAAGGTAGGGAATCAAGCGAGAGGCTCGATCAGCTTTGTGTTGCGAGCCGCGGGCGCAGAACGTCGGTGATGAGCAGAGGTGGTGGCTGTGGTCAGAGACGGCGCGACTCCAAAGTTGACTGGCGTGTCACACGGCGCACACGACACGAAGCCCCAAAGCCGATCACTCACTCCCTAGATCGCAAGCAAATACGCCATCAATGTGGCTAGAGTCCTCTAGTATCATGAGATAAACAAAGAACAGACCGACAGACGCGGGGTACTATACAACGGGGCTCGGACGATATATACCTACACATCACAGCAAAGCGACGGGACGAACGAGAACGGGACGGGGCGGAATAGCTAGGAGAGAGCGATCCGGGGGTGGCGAGGGGCGAGTTACGCAAGATGCGACGGCAGAGAGGGGTGAGTACGGCGGCGGCAGGAGACGAGGAGATGCGTGAGCGAAAAGTGGACGAGGCGGTGCGGATGGACGATGGGTAGTTGAGAAGGAGAGACAGTGCCGAAACTAATGTCCGTGCGAGGTGTGGCGAGGGAGGGCAGAACGCCAGAGACGGCGGTGCTACGAGCTACGAGCTGTAACAGCGAGCTATAACAGCGGGCGAGACAGGTGCGGAGGGAGGGAAATCAAAAAGAGCTACGTGCTACGCCTCGGACAGCGGCGACGGTGGCGCTTCCGCCTCTCCGTCGGTCATCGCGACGTCCTGCTCTACGGCTGGGGGCAATCGGACCTCTGTGACCATCAGCCCCTGCTGCACGACGGTGAGCTGTGCCGCAGCGGGCACCGAATCGACGACTCCGGCTACAGACCGCTCAGGAAGTGCGGGCACAACCCGCTCTCCAACAACCGCGTTCCCGGCTGGAGCGACGGTCGGCGTGTCATCCGCGGACCACTGCACCCTGCCCATGGCGCTGCGTTCTTCGACTTCGCTAAGACGTCCCTCGGCCGTGGCAAGCCGTCCCTCTCCTGCCGCCCGCTCCGGCGGAACGTCCGGCGGGGGGGCGGCGAACTCCTCAACCTTTGGGCCGGCGAACTCCTGAACCTTGGGGCTCGGCGGCGAGACGGCGCGCATGCCAGGACGGGCGCAGGACATCCAGGCGTACCACATCATCGCGCGGAGCTGGAGGACGTCCTCCTTCCAGACGTGGGCGAGGTTAAGCTGGCGGAACTCTTCGGTGAGCTGCGCGCAGCGAGCGACGTTCTCCGGGCTGACGAAGTCAGCCGCAACCTTGATGCAGTCGGCGAGGTTGCAGACCTGGCGGAGCGGTGAGCGGACAAACGGGATGGAACAAGGGGAAGGAAGGAGGCGAAAGCGAAGGAGACGAGGAGTAAGGGAAACGGGACAGACCTGGTGCGCACAACCGGCGGGAATAAAGACGACATCGCCAGGGGCCTGGTACACACGGTAGCTCATGACATGCTTCTCCTCCCATAGCTCGCGGCGCAGCTGGACATCGAGATAGAACTTCTGCGCGTGAATAGGGTCCTCGTCTGGCGCAGTATCGAAGCGCTCGCGGAGGAACGCGCGGACCTTGTCCGCATCATCTGCGCGATAGAGGTCCCACACGGCGCACGGCGGGTGCGTTCTGTCGGCACCGGGTGCGTGCGCGGCGTAGAGCATGATGTTCACGGCGTCGGCCATGTCCATGTGGAGGCGTGTGGAGCCCATGCTGCCCGAACGCTCGTCCGTCGCGAGCGCATTGTACATTTTCGGGCCGAGGTCGGGTTTGACGGTATTGTCCGGGAAGTGAGAAGCGATGTTGAGCACGCCATCGCGGCGGGCATAAGCGGGGACGGGGACGGCGCGCACGAAGTCCTCGTAGAGCTCCGGGAATGCCACCGCGAAGTCCGCCGCGGGCGGCCAGTCCTTGAGCTTCCAGACGCTCGCGTCGCGCGGCCGGCCGAACATGCGGAAGAAGTCGGCGACGTGCGCGCTGCGCGAGTGTTCAGACTGACATTCGACGAGCTGGCACGGCTCGGCGCCGTACTTGTCGATGAAGTATTCAGGCGTCCAGCGAAGCTGGAACTTGTCGAGCTGGCCGGTGACGACGACGGGCTGGCCCCGGGCCCAGATGCGCTGGAACGCCATCTCGGTCAGCTCGCTGCCGAGGAAGGTCTGCGTCGGGTAGACAGGGAGGCCGACACGGTCGATCGTGCAGCCGGGCGGCGGGGAGTGGTGCGGCGGGACGAAGAAGGCAGTGGGGATGGGCGAAGACGCGCGGATCTGGAGGGGGCTGGGCTCGGTGAGGGTCGAGGGCGCAAGGGAGCCTTCGTCATCTTCGGCGATGATGGGGCCGATGGAGGGTTTGATGGAGGTGTCGGGTGGGGGAGTTGCGTTTACGGGAGTGAGGAGGCTCGCATCGGAGGAGCTGGCCGAGGGAGGGGAGGATGAATACGGGCGGGGCGGGGAGCTGGTGGGCGGGAGCGGGGCGTTAACGGCGATGGGCGGGGAGAGGGCTGCGACGCTGGCGAGCAGGTTGAGGTTGTCGGCAGGCGTGGGCGTGGGCGTGGGCGTCCGGCGGTGAAGGCTTTCCATCTCCGCGACGACGGCCTGCAGCTGGTGGCGGGTGAACCGCGACGTCCGCTGAAACTTGTCGGCATCGTGGAGACCGGAGCGCATGCAGGTGAGCAGGTTCTTCTGCCCGTCGGAAAGGGGGCCAGCGGCAACCGGGGCGAGCTGGCGGACGCGGTCGAAGCAGTCGGCGCAGACTTCGCGGCCGCACTGGCGACACATCCAGGTGCCGGAAAAGATGGATGTGAGACAAGTGTCTGCGGCGGGGTGAGCGGTGTGCGCGCGCGGAGACAACGGTGGCGGAAGAACGGACCACATGTCGCACGGACGTCGTGCTCAAGCGCGCGCCAGACGGCCTTGTCCTGGAGGTGCACGAGTTCCTGCTTGAGCACGGGCATGAGCGCTTTGGCGATCGTCGTCTGGGGCTTGTGTTAGCCTCGGGTACAGGGGGGGCGCGGAGGCGACGGTCTCGTGGGCGGCGATTAGAGCGCCCGGCAGTGCCGCCGGCGCCGCCTCCACCGACACTTGCGCGCGGCCTGGTACCGCAGCGCCTCGCGTGCGCTCAATGCAGGACGCGACCCTGCTACCTGAGACAAAACAAAAGAAAACGTACCTTGACGCGTGCGACGTGCGCGTCCGTCATGGCCTCGTTCCATGCATGTGGGAAGTCGAGCTGGGGCTGGCGGGACTGGATAAAGTCCCCGTAGATGTCGTCGGCATGAATATAGGTAATAAAAGGCTCGGCGGTAGGGGCTTCGTCCTTATAGAGGAAGACGCGGACATGCTGGAAGCGACAGGTATCGCCACCGCGGCGACGGACACAGGCGAAGCACTGGGGGATGCCGCGGCTCTTGTAGCGCGTCGTGTTGCAGCGCGCGGACTGGACCTCGGCGTAGTGGCCCGGGTGCGGACCGGCTGCTGCGTAAGCGGGTGAGTGTACAGAAGCAGACGAAAGCAAGAACGGCGGACGGAGGATGATGGTCGGCGGGCTCGACGCCTTCTTGGCACGCTTCACGAGCTGACCCTGGGCGTCGGCGTCGGCAGAGGACCGCTTGCGGCGCGAACCGAGAGAGCTGGAGCCGGCCATCGTTGCCGCGGACGACGTCGAGGAGGCAGGAGAGGGCGGGGCACGGGCGGCGGCGCAGACGGCGCCGGCGGCGAGCGTGGTCGGGGAGGAAGCGAAGGCGGGGGACGACCTGCCCCGCGCCGCCGCGCGCGCGTCGAGACCCACCGGCAAATGCCGCCCCCCCGGCCAGCCCCGCTACGCCTTGTCCTCACTCCGTCACTCGTCCCCGGCTCACGTTTGGCTTCTGTCTCCCCGAATTTCTCGACGCTCTTCCGTCTTAGGCGCTCCGTTGACGCGCTCGGTCACGGTCACCCAAGTCCCCGCACCTATACGACCAACGAGCGGGCCGCGTATTCCACCCGGAACCCGTACTCCCTCTGCGCACCGGACGTCCGGGAGGCCGTACACTCCTCGGACCCGCTCGGGGAAATGTTTCTGTGTACGGTAATCCAACGCGTTGTACGTCGCCCATGATCCGGGGGGAACGTCTTCTGGGGGCGAGCAGACTCTCCACACAATGGCGGAGTCAGAGGAGGGCTCAAATTTTGCTGCACAGCCCCTGCGTATTGTGCGTCCACCGACTCGGGCGGACCGGTGTACATGCACGTCGAGTAAAGCTTTCCCCATGCTCTGTATTTTTCACACAAACGGGTGATTTCGGTTGCCGAGTTCGCAGTCCTGGAACCTACCCGGGTCCTCGGTCGGTTTTGAGCCCTTTTCAAGCGGGGGCACTCGAAGGCGGAAACAGCCCCTCTCATCCCCCCGATCGACATATTTCCTATTGATGTATTATTCTCCCATGCGGGAAAGTACACCGTGCTCCTCGTTGCTGGCTCTTGGATGGCGAATAACTTGCAATAAGCCAGCCTCTTTCACGTTCTTGGTCGCTCGACTTGTGTTGTGGAAGGGATGATCAGCGCTATCGCGTTTCTCGTATACTTCGTACCAAGCTCATTCTATAAAATTCCTCTTTTAATGGACTGAATATCCGCTCAACCTGCCCGTAAACACACACCCAGAAATAGTCATTCGTCCCGCCCATCGTAAGGATTTCGCCGTGAGCTTCCTTCTCCTCCTCAAGGGTCGTCCCCATATCACCAACCGTCTGTATAACTCGCAGCAGACCACCTGCGTGCCCCGGCCTTTCCACTGCGATTCTCCCGGGTGGCATACGCGTCATCAAAGCCGTGGTGGTCGCCCTCATCCTCGTTCCCCGTCCCTTCGGACCTGCTTGTCGCCGCTTTATTGGGCCCGAGTCTCGCATAGCGGTGGATCCTTGTTGAACTCCTGAACACGTGTCCGGTGCGCAGCGACGTTCAAAGGCCCTTTGTTCGCCGACGACGCGAGTCGTCATCTCACTTATCCTCGAGTGTCTGCAGTCACGGGACTACTCGAACTTCTCCGTCCTCGCGGTAGTATAAAATTCGATTCCCTTTTCTTCCTTCGTGACATCATTCCAACGCGACACTTCCACCCATAGTCCACTGTGTGCTCGGTTGGCAGCACCCTGACTTGTCTCGTCCACCCGCTCTTCATTATCCCGACCCCTATCATATAAGCTTTCTCCGCCACATCAAACTCAATGGTTCGAACTGTTGTACCGTCTGCCACTGTGTGTCTCTCGCTCCGTCTTCTCTCCGCTGCTTCGCTGACCTCTCCGTAGCCGGGACCCAGTCAACGTCCGAAAACCCCCGAACTCTTCTCATGGATGACCCCCGTTACTCTTCCCCAGCAAACCTACCCACCATTCGACGCACAGGAATGGTCGTTCGCCCAATTCCCCATCGGGCCACCTCCCTCGTCCTATTATCCTATGCCACACGTCGCGCCCCCGACGGCCCCGAGCCCTCCTGACAACCTCTTCGACCTGGTGTATCCCCCGCCTCCCAGGATGCTCTTCGCAGAGCAGCCATGGCCAACGGACTCGACCACGACCTGGACCGCGGCGTCCACAACGACGCCGGTGGATTCTTCTGCGCTTTTCACCACGATGCCACACCCCACCCCTTCGTCGGCCGAGACGACCCCAACCCCCCCCCCCAACCCGTCCCGACGTTCCCGCCGGGCGAACAGGCCTCCCCGCGCCAGAGACGAGGTTCTTGGCGTCTTGAAGATCAGCGAGCCGTCGCAGGTCCTCCTTGATTTGACCCGCGAGAAGGGTTTGACTGCAGCAGACAGTATGACTGCACACGGCTTGTACAGTGAAAGTACAGCCTACTTGGTGCGCAAGCCTCACCTTCCTTTCCCCCATGCGCGCCTGCTTACAGCCAATGGTAGGAGTGCTTACACACCGGGGCATCAGAAAAGCTCCGACACCGCACCGGGACGAAGACCACCAAAGACGCTCTGGCAGCCGAAAGACTGAGGTTCCTCGAGTTTTCGGAGCTCCGCTATATCCCCATCCGTAAGTGTGTCGGCTGTGGCTACATGTTCGTCTGTCGTCTTCTCCCCATTTACCCTCTGACGGGCGCACAATACAGTTCGCTCCGCGGCCACACTGCTGCAACCCACCGGAAACGTAACCCGGTTGCCCATCCCGACTTCGACGTCGTCCTCATTGCCGATATCGCGTCTTCGGTGGAAGAGTTCGTCGCCGTCCTGAAGAGGAATGGGAGGAAGGAGCGGCAGGCTTAACGCGTCTGCCACAACGGCAGATAAGCGTGGCGGAACGAGGGGAAATTCACTGCTGCTTTCTCCTACCCTTCTATCGCGTAGATTGAACTCCCCGCGCCATCTCTTCTCCCCGTCCTCATATCCCTCGCGCTTCCCCCAGTCTACGCCTGTCATCCTTCACGACACGCCTCTCATGCAGCAGACTCGCTTTCCTCGGCCATACCACGCTTCCCGTTTTATCTCGCTCCCGACCTGTCTTCTTTGTCACCTGTCCTGTCACCAGTCCGCTTTACACCCACCTCCGTCCTTATTCCATATACTATCGTCTTCAAGGCATTTCTTCTTGCGCTGTCTGCTACAATGCCTCTACGCCCCGTTTACCGAACGGTTCGCCGTGTCGACCTACCCTCTCTGCCACCTTTGTCCGGTGTCTAGTCTGTTTTGTAACTGTCCCTGTGCCTAACCTACACGCTACCCACTGCTGGGTCGTTGATTACTGCGCTACCCGCTGTACTACGCTTATACGCCACGTTATTGAACGACTTAGGGGGTTTTCCCTGAGGCGGAGTCGGTGTGGCATGGCTCGGTTTGCCATGCCACCGTCGAACGCGTCCAATCATGTGACCGCGTCTGGTTTACTTGAAAGTGACTCGACGCGCGCGACCACATCCCGGGCCCACCGCCGCGCACAAAGGACAAGGATCCCGGCGAAGAGCTGCCTTATGTGATAGGTGCCTGTTTAATCAGGCGCCGGGGAGCAGAACGGTGCCCCGGCGGACATGCCATGTTCATAACGCTAACCCAGGCGCTGTGCAAACGAAACTACAGGCGGCTCGCAGTCTTACGGCCCGGCCTCAGGTACTCACGAGGACTGACAGCCAACCGCACAAGACGCACACGCTAAGCACGACTCGCATCAACACAGGTGCGAGAAAAATAGATGTATGACAATTAAAACGCCGAGCAAAGGAACACGAAGAGGACGAGCAAACGAGGACTAGTACAGTAACGAGCGAATTGGGACGAGCATGGGTGACTCCACCAGCGTCTTCTGCCGTGGAGCAGCCGACCGAGGGAAGGGACGCATCAGTCGAGAGGACGGGGAGACGAACGGCGGCGCATACCTCGGCCTAGGTGGTGAGGGGACGCATGTTCCCCAGCCCGGCTCGGAGAAAGATGCGGGGGACGTCGGTGCCGCGGCCCGCAACGGGTGACAAGGTATCGGGAGGGATCGAGGGCCGCGACGGGGCAATGTGAGGTTGAGGTTGACGACGAGAGAGCGTGGGATGGGAGGGGAAGGCGAGTGTGGATTTGGGGTTGGTGAAGTGAGCGGGCGATACGTTGTGGAGGCAAGGGGGCCGAAAGCTTGCGGGCCGAGAGGCGAACGAAAGCGAGGAAGGGCCGCAACGCATGGACCACTCAGGGTATCCATACCTTGACGGTCTAAGGAGTACTCGTGAGCACACGCACGACATGATACAGCGTATATCGCAGACGTACCTGGTCAGAGCTGCCGCTGGCGATAACATTCATAAGCGTCGGGCCTTCGTTCCCGTCACCTGCGCTCGACAGCGCTTGGCGGCCCCATGCGAGGCATGCGACGAACCGCTCGTGCGCCTCAATCTTCCGGATACAGCGGCCCGTCTTAAGTTCCCATATCCGGATCGTATGATCGTCGGAAGACGAGAGGAGGTACTTGCCGTTGGGATGGAAGACCAGAGCTCGTACCCAATCATCATGTCCAACCTACATTGCGTCAGCAAGACTCGGAGGGGAGAAGGCAGCCACTGACAAGCGTGTGCAGACATTGTCCTCGAATGGCGTCCCAAATCTTGATCGTCTTGTCGCGAGACGCGGTGACGACATGCGCGACAGAAATGGTGTCCGTGATAGCTGGACCCTGCGTTTGATAGCGTTAGCGCGACGCTAGGGCGGTGATCACCAATCCTACTCACCTTCTGTCCAGTAAGTTCCCGTAGGGCGGGTACAGACGCCTTTGGAACAAAAACAGCGGCCTCGACAACGTTATCGTGCCCTCGCAGTTCTGCTTTCGTCGTGCCAGAATTGATCTCGACGACGTGCGCTGTCTACACCACACAGCGTCCAATTGACATCATAGCACAGAGAAGAAGGGAACATACGTGGTCCATCGAGCAAGTGACAACGTATTTGCCGTCGAGGCTGGGAATCGCGCACCGCACCCAGTCCGAGTGCGGGCGGATAACCTTCACGCAGTGTCTGCACTCGGTATGTCAAGTCGTGCGTGCGCGGGATCGAAGCGCACAAACGTCGTCGCGATCTCCCAGATTCGCACAGACTGATCTCGGCTAGAGCTCACAATACGGTCGTCTCCTGGTAAGAACCGTGCGGACGAGACGGAATGTTCGTGGCCGCGAAGTGTGGCAAAGTTCTGGTAGTCATTTTCGACGTTCCATAGCTTGATAAACAGGTCATATGACGCGGAGACTAGTACAATAAGTCAGCCGAAGGAACACAATGCCGGAGAAAATGACAAGAGGTCGAGTAAAACAGCGCCAGCAGCCAAACAGCCACCCGAGTCGCCTCGCTACGCGAAGACGAACCGAAATTGACCTATCAGGTGGTTCGCTTATGAACAGTACAAGACGTGCTGTGCGGGACATGAGGCACAAAAACACCGGCTCTGAACCTGAACCGAGAATCGACCGGGGCAAATGGATAGATCTTACCAAGGCTCTTCCCCTTTGAATCGAACTCGCAATCCGTTACCCGCTTTGTATGCCCCTTGAGCGTGCGCTCAAGCTCGCCTGTCTCCCAGTCCCAGACCTTCAAGGTCGCGTCGTCACTCGCAGAAACAAGCGCAGAATAGACGGGATGAAATGCTACGGCGTTGACCGCGTCGCGGTGCCCGGTGAGCGTGTGTCGTGAGGATGAGGCGGTGGGGAGCCAGTCAGGGTTGTTTCTCCGACTGAAGCCAGCGGGCAGAACAGCGGCAGTCGCATTGTCGTGGAGCGCTTCTTGCAATCGCGTCTCGAGATCGAGAATCTACACGTGCGAATGGCTCGTCAATGTGCAGGTCCACGCAGAGACAGTATCACGCACCTTCTTCTGCATACGGATAACACTCGTCCACTTCTTCACCAGGAGTCCATTGCTCTTCTGTCCCAGGTCGGGTTGGAAGTCGGCCTGTAAACGCGTGCGCATGTCAAACTGATCAGCTGGCTGGACGCATCCGCGCAGAGCAAGTACGCACGAGATTCGCCTCCTTCTTGAACTCGACAAAAGTGTGCTCGAATCCCGCGCTACTGAGGTAGTCCAATATAGCTTTATGTCTACAAACGCGTCAGCGGACAACGACCAGTGACGCGAGCTCGACGCACAGGTCATCTTGCTGACGTTCCGAAAGCGAGGCCGACATCTCGGGCGCGCAGGCGAGGGTTGGCGTGTGGGGTGGTCTGACGGCGTTGGTTGGTGCGGCTAAAGGCAAGGCGGGGGGTGGCGATGGGCTTTCGATGGGCACGGATGCAGAACCGTCACCGTCGCGAACAGCGCCGCCGTTTCGAACCCACTGCTCGCTCGTCGTCCCGCGTCGGAGTTGAAAAGCGCCGCCCGGTCCGGACAGTCCGGACCCGCGTTCTAGTGCCAGTGGCAGACGAGAAACAGTTGCTCGTCCTCTACCTCGTCCTACGACCATTCTCGGGCAATAACCCCAGTATCGCGTGCTTTTATTGGCCTCTTCTTGTTAACCTTCGCTTGGTTCTCTTTGAGCTCGGGAGGATCAGCGCTAAGCTATCTCCACCGTACATGCTCCTCGCCTTTCGATTTCCGCTCGCGATCGTCGTTCAGCAACTCAAGGCCCTAGTCTGTACGATGGATATTCGGCACAGCTTAGGCGCAATATGATGTCCCCGTTTCCGTGGGGGACACAGCAGCAAGTGACAAAGCGAGGTGGACTCTGAGTGTCCTCGTGACCGGTCAATAGAACTTGGAATGCTATTTGGAATTTGCAACGCCTTCCGAACAGCGCACCCTCGTTTACGCATGTGCTACATATGAGTTTCTCCAGAAAGCATGCATATGAGAGAGGACAAGCTCTTCTCATATACGGCGAGAGAAAATGAAGTACAAGGTTGCATTGCATCCGCCGTTTGTTTAGTTCGCGCTCATACCCCTCAGTAGAGACAGCAGACAGAATTTGATCAGCAGGAAGGAAACAATACGCGACGGTTCTGACTACAGAAAACCCTATTCTGTACGCAGCCCTGCAGCCGACGGTCTGGTACGTGCGCTCAACGTTCGTAGATCTCCTCGCATTTCATTATCGGGCACTTCATCGATCGACGACACGAAACCGCTCATCCTGCGCGAAAGCTACCTTGGCTCGTGTCCGCCGTAAAAAACGAGCACTATGACATACGGCATGCCCTCACCATGTATGACCATCATCTGGCCCACGAGCGATGTAGAGAGCGGCCGCGTCATATCGAGCGTCCGGATGCCCATGAGCGGGGCTATGCCGGGCCCAGTCCCCCCTGTGCGCTACGGTGCACCGTGAATGCCCCCCGCACGGCCCTGGCGCACGGGGAAGATCGCTTAGGTAGCCCTGTCTTAAACGGACGCGCTGATCGGTGCAAAGTCATGCAGCACCGCGACACACAGGTCGCTGCTTTGCGTGTTCTCGACGAGCATGTTGACGTCCACCTTAAGCACTGCTTTCGTGACAGCCTTCTTGTCGCCAGGGATACTCAGTGTATCCATTATTCTTCTTTTATGGGTGAAGGCAGCGAATTGAACACTCACACGAGAGACTGAAACCGGTGCACTAGGGGTAAGTCCAGCCGAAGTGAATATTGCAGCCGTCTCGAGTGAGGTTTAGGTCGGAGATAGGGTGTCCAGCTCACGTCGGAGTGGCTTTACTGCTGATATCGGAGGAGTGCTGCCCTCCTGAAAGCCGGTGAAAGTGAGCAGGGTGTTCTGTTATCTCCTTTGGCAGTCGACGATGATGGTGAGAGTAGGCGGAGTCCGGCGCAGAAGGTCCAACTCTGGACTGACCACTGGAGTGAGTGCTTCGTGGTGAGTGCTATACAAAGTTGAGTTAATTGGGTGATCGTTCCGAACTTGAACATTAATTGTGTCTATAGAAGGACCTGGGTTGCTCGAAAACTCGACACATCCAACGCGAGCCGCGACAAGAAGTATACAGCAGCTAATGATTACCAGGTCGCACATATAAGACGCAGCCTCAGACACTATGCAACGCTGGGAGTAAGCAGGCCAGTAAGAAGCGTAGAGAAATCAAAAATGGCCGGAATGGCAGGCGCGGACAGTTTATATTCGAATGCTGAGCGGCGCTCGTTTCCCTTTGCTCGATTTCGCATCTTCGCAATGCGCCATTAGACGTTGTGTTCGTAAAGAATGTGTACAGCCGAAAGAAGAGTGTCAATGTAAGAACGGTCGGTAACAAAGGCCGGAACGCGCTCACTGGCGCTGGGCGGGAAGAGCGCGGTGCGGTAGGGTGCGGTGTGGAGGAGGCCTGCGCCCTGACAAATAGTAGCAAACAGACCCGCACTAAGTTACGCCATCCGGAAAACTCTCTATAAACCAGCTCATCCGAACCTCTTTCTTCCTTCTGCATGTGGCCGGTTTTAACGCTGCAACAGCACTGTGTTCCCACGTTGCCGAGGCGCAACAAGAGCGTCCATGCGGCTTTCGGGTGGCCCCCGCTGCCGGAGGCTGTTCGAAGCCACACATGAATGTACACTCAAGACCCATCACCGCTCCCGTCCTCCAAGTCTACCGAGGACCGGCATATAGCAGCGTGCATACATAGAACGGAGCTGGAAAAGTGGAACTTTCGTGTGTCATTTTCCCCCTGTCTCCTGCTTGGGTTGCTGTACGGACCTAACCGTAGGCGTTGTGAAGGATGCAATGAGTGGATGTGTAAATCAAACATCAACCACCGAGGGAGCCATGCCCTCGTAGAGCGTCCAGCCAGAATTCGTTGAATTATTGAATTTATGCCTTTCCGATCCGCGGTATGTTGCGTTTATTCGCCTCAGGATGACTGCCACACTTTAAGCTTTACGGACCCTCCCTTGAAAGATTTATTTCATGTGACGACGCCGCATCAGACGCTAAAAGGTAACTACTCTGTCCGTCCATGTGTTAAGCAACATAGTCTTTCCGTGAGACTTTGCTTACCAGTAGTGGCCGTGAGACCCGCTCGGGCATGATCGAGTACGTGTGTGTCCGTTCCCGGCAGTGTATCTGTGAGCATGGATACGTGCCAACAGGTGCACCCAACGTTCTGGATGTGTCAAAACGTCAGCAATTATGCAAACCCGCGTGCCTTTGCGCTGGGGTCTTCCTGCTTGGAGTGTGGTTTTATTGGTATCATACGGGCGTGGCTTTGGAAGCTACATCGCCTCTCGGTTCTTCGCTCTGAGTCAGACGAGCGAGTGGCTTCCGGGGCCGGGTCCGCACATACTGGTTATATAACTTGACTAGATGCAATACTATAGCTGTCTAAGGTGAGACAATTGGCATAGATTCTTCGCGAAGTCGGTTGTCGTGGCGCCAGGTCATGATGAATACGAACCTCTGGCTATATAACCTTGACGCTCGGGCCTCATCAGGTTGCGTCGCCTACAAGCTCTCGAAATGTTGATGCTTGCCTCGCTTTGTTTTCTTGTTCTTAAGGCCCCTTCCACAGTCTATGCCACCACCCCTACCGCACGAACGACCTCAGGCCATCTATTCGGCCACGAATCCAATGGAGGTCAGCTTTCTGTCTTCTCTATGCCATGGTGTGTCCGCTTACCTGTATTATTGACATTCTATGAAGTGAACTCGTTCAAGGGGATTGTAAGTTTCATTCGAAATCTACCGGCGCTACCAGGTCGCATAACAAATCGCACGACCTATAGCGCTTTGCTCACCCGCCCGTCGGGGATCTTCGCTGGGAGCCTCCCATTCCATTCACGTCTGATGAGAAATACAATACAAGCTCTATGCCTCCCTCATGCTTGCAACAATTTATTCCATACGCCAGCCGTGATTTTGTAATCTCTGTCTTCAGCACACCTGGACCCCCGTCTGAATCCGAAGACTGCCTCTTCCTGTCAGTGCGCTCTTCCTTGCTTGTAGATTTAAGCTTATTTGAGCATCTGGAAGGAATGTCTGGGCACCAGCGTCTTCCTCGCCGAAGCCCGTAGTGGTTTGGTTTTTCGGAGGGTGAGCTATGTTCGAGCACGCACTCTTGACGGCTGAACCCGGTGCGCTTGCAGAGGTTTCAAATTTGGTTCTGGGTCGTTGCCGCTTTACGACGGTACCTCGATGGCCAAGAATCAAGACGTCGTTGTCGTTACATTCAACTACCGGACCAATGTCTTCGGCTTCCCGTCCTCGCCTGACCTTCCATTGACCAGAGGCAACATCGGTTACCTTGATCAGGAGCTCGCGCTCAAATGGGTCCAGGACAACATAGCAGCGTTCGGCGGCGATCCGAAGAAAGTCGCTATTATGGTATGCTGCGCTGTCGAGGTTTCGTTTCGCGCGTCACTGAGTCCTAATGCCACACCAGGGCGAGTCCGCAGGCGCGGGGTCGGTCTCCGATGCCATTGTGCGTCACACCCCTGCCGGAGCCCCGTTCTGTGCCGGCATTATGCTCTCTGGCGCAAGCGTTTCCAGGTCTCCCATTCCGAACTTTGACGCATTCAACGCCTTTGCTACTGCAATGAACTGCACGCAAACTCCAGGCGCGGCGCGACTTAGATGCCTCCGTGCCATTCCAGCGGGAGCTATTCACGCCTTTGTCAATGGTCCAATGAGCCGTGCAATTGGCGGGACTGTTGTCGACAAGTACGGATATGCCGTTGTTTCATCGGGTTGGATGGCAGCTGACGAACTGCGTAGCATCACAGTATTCGCCGACCCTCTCGAGCGTATTCGGACGGGCTTGACCGCGCGTAAACCGATCATCATTGGTGGCACCGAAGGAGATGGGACTATAGTCGCACTTGGACAGACAAACCTAACCGCATTCCTTGAATCTGCGACGGGTGGCGTGGTCTCTGCCGACGTCGTCCGGCCCCTGTATCCCGGCCTGAACGACTCTGATATTATAGCGGGCGCTGTTCGTGACTTTGGTTCTAGATGGTGAGCTCTCCGATAGAAAGTAGACAATATCATTGATCTTAACTGCTCGTATAGCCCCGCAGGCTTATGGAGTGAAGCAGTCGTAGCGAGCGGAGTGCCCGACGTCTTTCGGTACTCTTATGGTGAGTGCTTGTATCCCCGTGACACTGATACTCATTTTAACAATATACGAAGGTGCTGTCTTCGTTGACACGCAAAAGTTCCCGGGAGCTGGCGCATGGCACTCCTCAGAATGTGAGTCTTCCTGTCGTTGACAATACCTTTCTGCTTACGTTCACGTAGTGCCAGAGCTGTTTGGCACATTCAACGTGTCAACTGCAACTTCCGATGAGGTGATGCTGTCGTCAACCTTCCAGACCGCGTTCGCGAATTTTATCAAGGATCCGACCTCGTCCCCTGCCCAGGGCTGGCCCAAGTACGTACCTGGAAATTCCACGCAGACACATGCGAAGATCGCGTACATGGGTAACGATGAGCCGAATAACTTCGTTCAGGCGGTTCAAAGTGATAGCTTGGTGAGTCATTCCTAGTCGTGCGACGTAATCCGACATATTCTGACGTTGCAATGCGTGAAGGACGGACCTTGTACGTTTTGGAATGCTTTCTTGGATTTTCGGCCGTAAGAGATATGTGCCATGACTCTACGTGAATGTCCAGATACGGTTTGTCATGCGTGATACAGTTTTACATGATATCACGCCGAAAGACACTGCGATTTCAGCTCTTGAGAGCTAAGCATATCTAGAAATGATGTTCGTACAGACAAAAGAACCAATCTCGACTTGGAATAAGAGCTGCAGCCTGTCATCCTACTCTCTGGGTCTTTGGCCACTTGAGCTGTGACCCGACCTAGCGAATTCGTCGCTCACACTCAGGACGCGCTAGAGAAGTATGCTGAATTGCGTACGGATTGCACACAGAGAGCGCCCATTCGATGGCCAGCATCGATGCACGCGGCGAGCGATTTGTTCTGAGCGTAGCCTGCAAGGAATCCGCCTGCAAAAGCATCTCCCGCACCATTCGTATCCACGATCAGGTCATCTGGGACAGCTTGAATTGGGTACACCTATAGGGAAGGCAGTAGCGTACGAGAAGGGGCTTAATAAAGATCACTGGTGCGTACCTTGGTCTCTGTGCTGGTTGCGAGGATCGTAGAGCTAGAACCTTGAGTGATGACCACAATGCGGGGTTTCGATGCATTAACTCTGGGTAATGTAGAAAGTGAGCGTGCAATAGCAGTTGTATTATCGTCCGGGACCCCGAAGGCTCGCGCCCACGCTGCCGCCTCCTCTTGGTTGCAGATGACGATATCGGCTAGCGGAAGCAGGGCATCCAGCTCCGGTTTATAAAACTGGGGAACGAAGGGTGCAGAAATGTTCAGAGCAAAGGTCTACAGCAATTCCAGTGAAACTGTCGAGTGTACTCTATCGGGTTTTGCATCATGCTCACCTTGCCTGCGTCCGTGGATCGCTTCGCTAGCGCCACGAGGCTTTCGACGCCGTGGGATAAGAAATATCCCTCGACGTAAAATACCCTAGCGCTATCGATCATGCGCGATATCCGGGTTTCATTCAACCATGCCCTATCAAACTGTTTCGCCGCTCGCAGTGTTGTGACAAGAGACCTGGTAGAAAACCTGCAGCTAGAGACTCTCTTCGCGCATACAAAAGGGTCTTACCGGTGGTGACCTGTGATGATGACGGCGCACGCTCCCGTCTTTTCCCCCTTCCGCACATCGCAGATCTCCAGCACTCCGGCACGCGCATTCGCTGCGGAGAGCTGTTCCTTTAGATCGTCGTCACCAACGCACCCGGTGTAAAAGACGGATCCGGGAGCCATGACGTACTGGAAAAATTAGCCAGAGATCAGGATCTGAGAATTGACAAAAAGAAGAGTAATACTGCAGCTGCTTGCGCGACGTTAGCGGTGCCTCCAGCTATGTACACGACGTTGTAATCTTTGACAATTTCCTCATATCTAGAGGGTCCAGATACACAAAGACAGGGGAAGCAATATGATACGGAAAACTGACATTGGCATATGCCTCTCCTCGGCGTGAATACCGTTGTTAGGCCGGAGATCGTATTTCTGGAGGAGTGCTTCGCCATTCGTGTATACGGCAAGATCAATAAGGGGATGACCTAAGACGAATATTGAAGGAGACCATTCTGTTGCGTTACTTTCTGACATAAAATATAAGTGCCTCGATAAGCTTTGGACGACGCTTAGCAAGTAGAATGTAAGAGGCAAATCCACAGGTAGTACATATCGCGTATGCCAGTGCAAGTCGAACAAGAGCGTGGGTCTTTAGCGTAGTCACGTGCGTTTACTCAGCTTCCGGCTGGCGAGCGGCCGACAATCTTCAGTTACGTCCGGTTTCGCCGCGGCTCTCTTTCCAACAGCAGCTCGCTACATGCCTTACAGTAAGCAATACGTATAAATATCACTGCTCCAAAACTGGCGCGCTTTTCACATCTTGCCATCGCGTACAAGGGACAGAAGCGTAAATGATTTCGGCCCCTCTTGTCGGCATGGAGTGCGCCGAACAGCCGCCCACAAAAAGCTCGACTCGAAAACACAAAAAACAAAGTACGACAAGCCGTCTTAGTTAATCACAAGGCTATACTTGGAGCTGTACGGTAAACCGTTAGCGCGATGCCCGCGAAACAACGAGAAACGGGCGGCGCACGTGGTGAGGGTGGCGGAGCCGGAAGTCGCCTCCGTGCCAGCCTGTGCGGTCGTGAGATACTGCGAGGACGAGAGGCCTTCATTGTTGATGAGGTACTAGGGGGAGTTAGCAACAAGGTAGATGAATCGGCGTTTAAGTGAGCGTACAGTGAAGAAGGCCTTAATGTCGCCTCTGAAATTCTGGACAGTACCGCTGGTTGGCAGGAAGGAGAACACAGCATTCGCGCCGTTCGAGCCCGAATACAGGTTCCTACGCTGGTGCGTCAACACTGCGACGGCAGCAAGGAGCACACACGGCGCACCAGGTGTGTCCGGCGATGCTGACGCTGCTCTTAACGGGAACCGGCTGACCTGCGGAATTGTAGGAGGACGAGATCGGGCCGGCGTTAAAGTTAGCGAGCCAAATCATAATCTCGTATTGGTTCGAGCCTCCTGCACTCGAGGATGTGAAGAGATCATACGCCACATCCGCAACGACGGTGCCCGAGGACGTCTGCGACCAGACCCACGTCGACTGCGTACTCATTCTCGCTTCAGCTAGCAACGCACGCGAACGCTAGGCCAAGACGCACGGGAATGGACGAGATAGAGGAGAGCTGCTTGTTGATACCGCTGTTCTGCTGGATGTTCGTGAAGCTCTTGACACCCGTACCGCCCGTCCACGTCCAGGTTGTCGTCCACGCAACGGTGCTCCCGCTCTGCGAGGTGATGGTCGCGCAATCAGAGCCGGATGATGCGCCGGACAAGCCCCACTGGTCGAGGTAGAGCGTGTACGTGCCGGCGTTGGCTGTGTCCCACTGCCCACAGTACGTCGTGGCGCGAGGATCTAACTCCGCGAGCGGGGCGGCGTGTGCGACAAGCGGGAGCGCGATGGCAAGGGGCGCAAAATACTTCATGGTTTAGAGTTACAGCGGTCTCTGTTTGTCCCCGGGAAGCATCTCGCCGTACCTCTTATACCAGACCCAGTAGCGTGAGCGGGTGAAGGAGGTTCCTGAGCTTGAGGTCGTTCGTTCGCCGGAATGAAAGCGACGGGGCCAAACCGGATCTTTTGCTGAAGGAGTCAGGGCACATGAGCGCGCTGCGCATGGTGAGCAAGGCTCTCGTTTGTTGCCAGCAGGAGAGGCCACCGTCGCGAGCAAGGCAGGTGAACGAACGTCCCGTACACCGGACGGGCCGCGTATCGGGCCCGCGGCGCAGGTGCTGTAAGCGAAGGGTGTGCGCAGGGATCATGCGCGTAGCGATCCGAAGTTTAGGCACTTTAGTGCACCTAGCCAGACCAGACCAAGAACAAATCAGCTGATTTCATTTGGGTGTCACGCTGTCCACAGGATTGAGATATTTCCTTGAAGGAGCCGGGTTCTGACGTACAAAGGATAGGCCTGATGCAACGAGCATTTTCGCGCAATGGCGGCGCTGTCTGTTCCTTGCTCTTCTCCGTGTCTCCCACATAATGCAGGCTTAAAATTCTGTTGCTTGTCCCGATTTCGGAATGTAGACTCCATCGCCACTAGTAATGGCTGAGTGTCGAAGCAAGAATGCAGCATAGCGCTCTGGAGAGAGAGATCAGCCAGGTCGATACAATGGGTAGGGGGCGACGGGTGGGATCGGCAGAAATAGATTGCTCGCGCTCGGCTCAAGGCGGAAGAACCGGAGGAAATAACGCCGAGCACGGTGTTTCCCAAGTCCCTCTGTGACATGTTTTGGGCTCGAAGGCAGTTTGTTGCAGCAATAATACAGAGTGTCGTGGTGAGGGTTGCGTTTGGCCGAGAAAAGGAGGTGGTGTTATTCTCGCAAACGCATGAGGGGAGTACTATACATGATGTAACAGTATATATACAACAGAAGAGGACAAAGGGAGAGCGAGTACAAAAAGATGAAGCAGGAAAACAACGGCAGTGGCACATGCGACAGTTGCCACTGTCCACGAGCCACAACACAGAGCTAAGAAAAAGAGCCCGAGAATAGTTGAAATCGACCGCTCTCCTTCACGAGACGCCGCCATAGCACGCGCCGCCCAGTGACGATTGCAAGGTTGCGGTGATACCAGTGGACAGGTCAGAACGGGTGCCGGTGAGTTGCAGTCGTGACGTGTGGTGCCAACATCCCTCCCGGGAACACTACAAGCTCGTAGGAATATATGAACTCGCCGAAAGAGCGCTGCATCTGTCCTAAGTACTAAACAGCCCTGTTGCCGGCTCCGCGCGATCCACGGTGGCTGGTCCGAGGCACACAACAAACGTGTCAGCACTGGTCCTATGGAGCCGCGCAAACGGCACTGATTTAGGGGCCGTAGTTCCAATAGTGCTTCAGGCATAGGCTCCCAGAGCGAGGAGAGCGTCGAATAGCGCACTCGGCGGGACGCGAAGATTGGTCATCGGGAGAGGGGGCTTCGGCAGTCTAGATCTGAGGACAGATACAGGCATGATACATGGACGTCTTGATGTCCTCCATGCCAAAGGCAGGTGCTGCTCTCTCCCACAGTGAGGGAAGGTAACGAGAGGTGGTCGTGGCCATTGGTCAAGGTGAGCGCTACAACGCCGCAGTCTGGGCCCGGGGATTGCTGGGGCACCTCGAGATCCTCGCGCTACTCCAAGTGCCTGTCGATCGGCCCTGCTTACCAGCCAGGACATATGTGCCTCTCCCTCTCCGTACTCATAGTGTCTCCAACATATGTGCGCATCCGTCTCGCTCACACCAGACGAAAGCCCCGTCCTATCTGTGCTAGAAATAGCAAAAAAATCAGCCCAAGCGCCGCAATTAACTCAGTCCCGTTGTTACTTGAGCAGCACGAGTTCACGTCCGCATTTTTTTCCAGGGGGAAAAAAATATCGCCAGTATATATGCATTGTACTGCAGATATGTGCGCCGGCGGGAAGTCGCCCGCGTCGCATTTTATGAAAACTACCACTGACCCCAGAGGAAGCTCGTCCTGTTCCCGACCGTCGTGTCCCTCGCAACGAGCCGCATATCTGCGCCGCCATCAACACGCTCAAAGACAGCAACACCGGCATCACCGACGACACCACTCAGGACTAGGAACTCGTCATGTTCGCCACCAAACTGCATGCCGCGGACCTGCTGGACGCCGGTGTAGACCTGCGCGAGGAGGCGCAGACGCGGCACGAGGGCAAAGATGGCGACGGTGTCGCCGCGCGGGTCGACGGTCGTGCCCGTATTGCGGTTCGAGACGTAGGCGTATGCAGTCTGGAAGCGCGCGTTCGGCGTGGGAATCAGGATTTCCGCAGCGGCCCAGAAAGGTGAGGTCAGGTTGTTCGGAGGGATGGTGCTCAGCTGTGCGATGATGGTTGACGTCCCGTTCGGCGCGGCAGGCAAAGGCTGTGCGGTCAACGTAGACGCGAGCTCGTGCGCGATGTAAAGCGTGTTCTCTGTGCACACAGGGGTGAGATCGGGTGCCAAGAGGAGGGATGGAAGGAGGGAGGGCGCACTGAAGATCGTCATGTGGCGTGGGCCACTACCGACAGGTTGTGGAATGTCGCCATGGATCGACCACGCGCCACTCGCGTCATGCCCGAGACGCCAGATCGTATCCTGGCCCTACAACGCAGACGCAAGCATGAATGGCGGAGCACATACACGGGAGTGCACGGACGCACCAGGTCGGGAACGAAAAGCTCGCCGTTGTGCTCGAAGGCCATATGTGGGTGGGAGACATTGCCCTGCTCGCGGATGGGGAATGTGATGTCATGGTTCGCCCCAAAATGGAGCGGATCGCCGCTGTCGAGTGTGATGAATGCGCCGTTGCCAGTGTTGTACTGCGGGGAGTCGGTTAGTCTCGGATGGGGCATGATATACTAGCGAGGGCCTGGTAGCAACGCACGTTCATGGCGGCAATCTGACCAGTACTCAGCATGGACGCGAATGCGGGCGCATCACCATCAGACGGCGCAGTCGCAAACGGCATGAGCGCGCCGCTGGGGCCGACGACGAAGGATTGTACACCACCCGGCGAATTCTCATTCGTGGCATAGAGAATGCTGGAATTTATCAGGTGGGGTGTGATCCAGGACGGGTTTGCGTTAGTGGCCGTCTGGCCGGTATACGTCAGCGAGCGGGCGTCTGTATTGAAGAGGTAGGCAGCAATGAAAGGATTGTATCCGCCGGCGAGGATTGTGAAATTAACCATGGCGAGCGGATGTGAGGAGGTGGTGGCGAGATGGGCGGGGAGGTGGGCAGTCGGTCGCGCGCTTTTATAGTGTGGAGCGGTTGAGAACGCCAGCCGATTTGTCCAGGTCGGCAGGATGCACCGGGAAAAGGAATGAGAGCGAGGGGCGTAACAAAGAGGTTCTCCCAGACGTGGTTGCTTCTTCGCACTTTTTCTTGCGCCAACGTCCGACGGTCCTCCGCTAGCGCCTCACTGTGAGGCCCACAGCGACTGTTACGAGACGCTGGATGGCCCTGCGTCATGCCGGAGATGTTGCGACATCCCGTGTAGCACATGTGGCGCCGCGACGGTCCACTCACCCACAGCGTCGGCCGATCTGACGGCCTCTACGGCCTGTGGAAGCATGCACTCCGTTTTTAAAACGCTTTGGACGTAAGACGTGTGGCGATGTGGCGGGAGAAAACGGGTGGACAGACATGTGGTTGGGGACAACGTGAGGAAAGGAGCGAACCGATCGACGACCGGCGGCCCGCCGAGATAAGCGGAGGCTTGCTCCCTCCCAGCTGACCTACGGTACAACAAGCCCGTCGAGCCTTTTCTATCTTTGACACCCGTTTGTTCTCGCCCTTAGCGCCTCAGGCGCTGCATGATATCTGCCTGTACAACTCCGAGCTTTTTCCAAGCCCGCGCCCGCGACTACCGTCTCGATCTACACGCTGGCAAACTTGGGTTTAGCTAGTCGTTGCAAAATCTGTCCTGGTAATGGGCCTCGCCAGTCACTACTAGTCACTAGTTGTATTACGATTCGCTCGGCACGCGCGAAACAGACACAAGTTCGATGAGTAACCGCGCTACAACGAATGTGCTAGGAGCGAGAGCCTGAAAAACAAAAGGGAAGGCTGGAAAAGCTACGGTAGAGCACGCGGTCTGACCACTGTAGGCCACCGGGCAGTAGTAGTAGTAATAGTGGAAGAGGCAAGGAAAGTACTGTAAACGCTGGAAAGCGCGCGTGACAAGCCGCGTTGGCTCCACCGGCCTTCGGTCCGAACTTGGCCGAACCGCTAGCGACCATTTCCACCTTGATTTCCACCCACATCGCTCTGTTGCCCTCTCGTATAAAAACAGGTTTTATATTTCGGGTGATAAATATCTGTTGATGCCTTCAACTGTATTTATATGTTGTGCTCCTGCGGTGAATCGGGCAACGAAAGGGAGAGTTGAATATGGCATCATATTAAGCCGCTATGATAGTAGGCTTGCTCAACCCACAGGGTGGATGACGTTCAACTGTCCATTGACGCGATACTCATGTTTTATGACGGACCGGCTGAAGGGGTACCGCTGTGGCATTCCTGCAATCGGTGGGAGAGCTGATGCAAGGCAGACCGTCATTTCGAAGGCCGATGAGGCGATTCAGGCGCCAGTTCTCCTCTCTCAAAATGAACGAAGATACAGTTCCAGCGTCTGATGCCACAAGAGTGCACTCGACAGGGGTATAAATATGAAGCTTGCAGGACGGTGGAAGGGAGACATTTGCAGCAAACCGCAGATTTAAACGCCTCGGAAAATGCCGGTTCCTGTAGCGCTCGGTGAGCGGTCAGCTTGGCACATGAGAAACGCGACGATGGCTTAACTCGGACCCGTTGTTCGCAGGATCCTACTCATACGTCGCGGAGACGAAAGAAGACCTGCCTTGGGCGGAACTCGTCACACTCGACCTGTCCAAGTATGGCACGCTGGAAGGCAACCGGGAACTCGCAGCATTCCTATTGACCGCGCTGCGCGAGAAGGGCTTCTTCTATGTCAAGAACTTCGGGATATCCCAGGCGGATGTCGATAGGCAGTTCGCGATTGGGAGAGAATTTTATGAGATCCCATTGGAGGAGAAGATTAAGTATGTGCCGGAGGGACTCGGTGCGTCTTTGCTGGGCACGGGAAGGCGGATGGCATATTAATTGATTGTGCTGGCGCGGTAGATGAGGGCGCGTTCAACGGGTACGTTCCTGCCGGCCGTCGCATGTATGCCATTCTTGCGCATCGTCCGGAGGACCCTTGCTGAAACAGTCGTAGCATAAATGAGGAGACGGGCCTGCGCGACCGCGTCGAGGTGTACAACATCCCCAGTCCGTCACGCGTTCCCACCGCATCGACCACGCCCTATCCCTAAACCCCTCCTCTCCCCCGTAGAGTTCAATGGTGATTTCGCGCACAACCACCCGGAAGTCATCCAGCAGCACTTGCCTGAAATCGAACGCTTCGCCCGTGCACTGCACTCGAATGTGCTTGACCCGCTCCATACGCTGCTCGCGCTCGCACTCGAGCTCCCCGAGGACTACTTCACGCGCATACATACGTACGGGAAGAAGAGTGAAGTGCGTGCCGCTTCGCCTAGCGGATGCGTGTGGCTGACCGTCTGCGTGCAGGATCACCTCCGATACATGAAGTATGGTAAGTTCACGCCTGCGGAGAACGCATCGCTCGGCGGCCTCTGGGGCCGTGGCCACACTGGTGCGTCTCCTCTCCGCTCTGTCCCGTCGGCTCTGACCCTAGGCGCACGTAGACCTCGGCAGCTTCACGCTCCTATTCCGCCAGCCTGTCGCTGCGCTGCAGATCCGCGACCCCATCGAACATGAGTGGCGCTGGGTCAAACCGCAGGACGCGACACTGACAGTCAACGCATGTGATGCGCTTTCGCACCTTACGGGTGGATTCGTCAGCAGCACCGTGCACCGGTGCGTCTCGCCCGCGGTCACACGGAATACCCACCTGATCTGACCTGCCCGCCAGTGTTGCAGTACCCCCGAAGGACCAGCAGCACGTCGACCGCCTTGGCCTTCTCTACTTTTCCCGGTACGTCGCGCCCTGCGAGCTCTCGTCCACGCGTAGCCGCTCATCCGCGCGCACCGCACAAGCCCGCATAATGATGTCCTACTGCGCACCGCCAGCGAGTCGCCCGTACTCCAGCGCGAGGGCTATACACAGAACCAGTTCGAGCGCTCGGGCAACCCTGTCCCAACGGCCGAAGGTATGCCATCTGTCCTCTCCACGTTCATACATGAGAGAAAGCTGATGCGGCGGGGGCGACAGAGTGGACGTTCGCGAAGCAGAAGTGGCAGCGGCGTAAGAACATTGCACGCGGGGATCGCGAGCACGAGACGGCGACGATCTTGCCCGGCTTCAGGGAGCAGGTGTATGCGTGAGCGGGGCGGGGCACAGAAGATAGGATACGAGTATATGGGTCTGTGCATGTCTCCCGACGGATGCTTGGGGTTTTGCGCTGACTGAAGCACGAGCAGGAGAACATATGGTGTATGATAAATCAGGGTGCAGGAATACAAATGCAGTGCGAGAGTTTGAGCTTCTGCGTAACGTCAGCGGTTCGGGATGTCCCGACTGCACACTCAAACCAATGACGCGCGGTCGATTGACTGGTCCCTAACTCGGTAACGGCACGCTGCTTGCCGTTGCTGCGGTCGTCGTGTCGTGGATTCTCTCCTCCGGCTTCATCGAGCTCCCAAGGTCAGTGATCTGACTAGATAAAACATCATGGCCAGCCTCGGAGACTGGCACCTGCTGACGGTTGCGACATGTAACGACAAGGGCTGCGCGGCATAATATTGTCATCTTCCTGCGTTGGATCAAGTTAATGCGTCAACGACCAATGACTAGTCATGACCAGTGACTACGGTCGCAGTTATCGATTACCGCGCTATGAGCATTAACCGTGCAACATTGCATTCAAAAGACGATATGTGCTTCCTTGGACGGATGATCGCGGAAAATAGGACGCCGTGGACGGCCGCGCCATTCTGAACCACAGTCACCTGCCGCCACGCAAGTCCGCGGGGAACTTCAGACGCTCTCCCGTCGCTGCAGGGCGATCCACCGGGAACGCGTGACCCACTGCGAAACCATCCCCGGCCGCCCGTCAAATATTCGTCGCTCCACTCACCGCCCGCGTTTCGAGGGCGTCTCGAGTGGATGGTAGCCACCTGGCCTATGGCTGCTTGTCCGCGTGCGAAGATGCCATGGCCAGGCTTCTCTCTCCACGTATATAACGTTGCGCCAGCCCTCATGACACTCTTGAACGCGTCAGCATGTTGGCTCTCGCTCTTCTAGTTGTCTTGGCCTTCTCGGCCCCTAATGTCTTTGCTCAGGCCAGTCCACCTTTGGCGAACACGACCTCGGGTCTGATCGTGGGCAGCCGATCTGACGGATGTGAGCTCTGAGCCCCGAGTTCGACAGCACGAACTAATCGCAGGCTCAGTGAACATCTTTAAAGGGATCGTGAGTCCGCCTCTACCTCCGTATACTTTGTCCGCTAAATCCCACCCAGCGCTTCGCCGAGGCACCCGTCGGCGACCTCCGCTGGGAACCACCCGTTCCGTTCGTCTCCTCGCGCATGCAGAATGCCACCGCGTTCGCGCCGTCCTGCGTCCAGCAGTTTCCGTTCGCCACGCGTGACTTCTACATCAACATCTTTGACACGCCCGGCCCGGTCGACGGCGAGAGCGAGGATTGCTTGTTTTTGTGCGCCGCGTTCGCGTTCATCCAATTCTGCGTGCTTAGATCTCATTATAGGAACGTCTGGGCGCCGGCTCCGTCGGCGCAGCTCAAGCCGGTCCTCATATGGATTTATGGCGGGTGAGTGTGCCAGTGCGTCGTATGCGCCATCGCAAGGCGGTGATCTTTCCCACGCAGCTCGCTCCAATGGGGCTCTAGTTCGTTAACGCAGTACGACGGCACGTCGATCGCGCAGAACCAGGATATCGTCTTCGTCAGCTTCAACTACCGCCTCAACGCCTTCGGCTTCCCCTCCGCGCCCGACCTGCCTCTCGCGAGCAACAACCTTGGTTACCTCGACCAGGAGGCGGCATTTCGCTGGGTCCAGGACAATATCGCCGCGTTTGGGGGAGACAAGTCGAAGGTGACCATTATGGTGCGTATCTTTCTTCCCTATCGACACGCAGAGCTGACGCGTGCGCGTATTAGGGTCAATCTGCAGGCAGCTTGTCCGTCTCGGAGGCGATCATGCGCCACTCGCCGGACAGCGCGCCTTTCCGCGCGGGCATCATGCTCTCGGGCGCGACCTTCCCCATTGACCCAACGCCGGGCTTCACCGCGTTCGACACCTTCGCGCAAGCCATGAACTGCTCTCAATCCGTCGGGGCAGCACGACTCGCGTGCCTACGAGCCGTCCCCGCGAGCACCATCACCACATACACGAATGGGCCGCAAAGCCCCGCATTTGGCTTGTTCGCGACACTCGTTGTCGACAAGCTAGGCTTGTGCCACTCGCCACGCGCATTTTGCATTGACATTGCCTCACAGCGTCACGAAATTCGCCGACCCACCCGTCCGTGCCCGTGCTGGCCAGACGGCACGCACACCGATCCTGCTCGGGACGATGAGAGACGACGGAAGCATCACCGCGGCGAACCTGACCAGCCTCGAAATGTTCATACAGACACTCGGCCCGGGTGGTACAGCGCTGACCCCGGATGAGCTTCGTGCAGTGTACCCGAATCGCACCGACGCGCAGATTCTACAGGATGCGGCGCGCGATGACGCGCTTACGTGGTAAACCTCTCTGTGTGCGTGGTTCGCAAATGATAGTGCTTACGAGAGAATGCCATGTAGTCCAGAGCATCTGTTTGCTGACGCGCTCATCGAGAGTGGCGTGGCGAGCGTCTTCCGCTACATCTACGGTGCCGTCTTCGCGGACAACCAGCCCTTCCCCAACGCAGGCGCATGGCACACTTCAGAACGTGCGCACATCTCCCTTCCTCCGTGCCCCCGCATCCTAACCCACGCTAGTCCCGGAGTTATTTGGCACATTCAACCACAGCACCGCGACGACGGCCGAGGCAGAGCTCTCACGCACGTTCCAGACGGCGCTCGCGAACTTCGTCAAGGACCCGACTGCGCGACCCGCGCCGGGGTGGCCCGAGTACGTACCTGGGAACACGAGCAGAACGCTGGCAGAGATTGCGTTTCATGGGAATGTCGGGCTCGACAACTTCGTGCAGCTCGTGATGAGCGATAGCGTGGTAAGTTGAGGGATATATGTACTGAGACGACGGAGCTGACGGCGAGTGCAGGATCGTCCGTGTCTCGCGCTGTGGGATGGTTTGCGGGATTTTAACCTGTAGTGCGCGTACACCTTCAATAATGGCTTCAGACATTTTTCACAAACCTTCCGGTGCTATTTGTGCGAGAGACTGATCGAATGCATCCAATGAAGCAGTAAGAAATGCCGAAACATCGTTTTTAAACACAAAAAGAGGACAAAAGAGGACAGAGCTTGCCATGAAAGCTCAATAGAGAGCGACAGCGTCGAAAACGAAGTTTGGAGACTGAGGGAGACGGTTAGTTTGCGGGAAGGATGCATGCTCGCTAAGACACGGGAACGCACCAAGAAACCGGAACCACTTGAGCCAGAAGCGACGTTGATAGTAATGACATTGACCGTCGAGCCGGTGAACAGGACGCCCGAAGCTACAAGCGGGCTAAGCGCGTTCCGATGGGCTCTATCACGCAGGCACGTACGGATGTTCACGATATACTCTTGGTTGTTTCCGCGCCACGTGCCGCGCGTGACGCCGCGCGAGTTGGGCTCGTTCGGCGCGGGTGGGACGGGGCCGCTCCAACCGTTGACGGTGATGGTGGGGCGGCCGCCAGCGTAAGCGAGTGACGTCGCGATTTTGAGCGTGCGCGCTCCACCTTGGCCGGACTGCAGCGCGAAGCGGATTGTGACCGGACCGATCGCCTGGAAGACTGCCATGGGGAAGTACCCCGAGCCCTGCTGGCCGACAGTGAAGGTGACTGGGCCCCAGCTGTGCATCCGCGAGTCACTCGGGTGCATCGTTGTGATCATACTGCGGGGGGACCATGTGTGGGCCGGGTGAGCCGAAAGACGACGGGTGGCTGCTCACTCGGCGTTCAAAAAGCTTGTCGGCCGGCCGTCGAAGTCGCCGATCTGCCAAATATACGCCGTTGTCTGTACAGGCCGCATATGGTTTAGTACACGAATCCTGTCTGCGGGAGGAGGAAGAGACGCACGTCGTCCGAGTTGACGTCGTGGATGTTGGCAGTAACCCGCTCGCCGGCTTGGATGACGACGGACTGCGAGCCGACGGCGAGTTCGCCCTTGTACAGGACCATCTCATATGTGCCTGGCTTCATGGCCGGCGAGGTGAAATCCTGGGTGGAGGAGTCTGCGCGAGCCCTGCGGTGCAGGACCAGTCAATGTATGCGTATCGCTCGTAGACGGAGAGATGTGCCACTTACCAGTACTGGGCAGCCGAGTTGTTCCACGTAATGGTGATGTCGCTGTTGTATGTGGTCGGAACACCGATGGCTTTGCCGATGATGTAGCCTCGTCCAGAGGCTGGTACAAGGCCGGAGACGCTGAGACCCTCCCAGAAGGTCAGGTCTGCGAAGTGAGCACGCGATCTACGAAGGGAATGGACCGTGCAGGCATACCGATGTTGGCTGATGGTGCGGCGCCGGTGGTGAACTGTGAGGAAGCGGTCAGTTGGCCTGAAGACGTGTTCAAAAGGACATACCCAAAGAGCGTACGGGCCATGAAGACCCGTGCGGAACGCTGAGAGCGTTACGAAACTGCATGAGACCACCGTCGAATTAAATGGAACAAGCGATCACGCACCTTCTGTCTGGGTGTGGCCAGAGTTCTGATCAAAGCTAGATCAACCGCTGTTGCAAACTACCTAGGCAGTCATGACAAACCATGTCTAGCGTCCGCATGGATTAGAAAGAAAACATGGAGGGACAGGGCTCGCAACGTACAGAAGTATAGTTCCTGCTGATCAGCTCCCTGGTTGTCGATATCCTTGAAGAAGGGACCTCCGGAAGACGACTCATAACCCCCACCGGGAATGACCATATACACGCCAATGCCACTTCCCGTCACACCATGGACCTGGTCGTCGATAAACTGCACCGCAGAGTAGACTACAACGACGGTAGTTAGTGTGCGTCCGCAAAGAAACTTCGAAAGCATACACTTAGAGCGCGTCTGGCCGTTAACAAGGAACACGTCGCTGCTCTCGACTGCGGTTCCACCAACAATGTTTGAATACATGCTGCCGTTGGGAACCACTGACCGTGAGAGTCGTGCGATGAAGCGCAGCTCGCCAACGCTTGGCTCCGCCGTGGTGCTGAGCATAAGTAAGTAAATGGCTTACAAAATGCGGAAGGACATGTTACTAAGTCGCCATGTGGATGGCTGGCGTATTCCGCTGAGCGACGTAGTACTGCGTGAGCGTGGACGTGGTGCAGGTCACAACGATGTAGTTGTTGCTATGGCCCGTCTGTACCCAGGTACAGCTCGCGCCAATACCAGAAGACTGCACAGCATCGATAGGCAGCAGATAGATCTGGGAGGTAGGACAGACTGACGATCTGGGACCATTTTCCGCTCTGGTCCTGAGTCTCTACGCCGTTGAACTGCATGCTGTGGATATCGCCAGTCGTCGACTCGACGATGAAGACCAGCCCACCATCGGTCTGTACGATGAACTGGGTACCAGATGCCGTGACACCAAAGGCAGACACCAATGGCGCAATAGCCAAACTCGCTAAGAGAGAAAGGAGCGGAAGGAGCCTCATGGCAGACAAGGGGGAGGAAACGTGAGCGAAGCGAACCTACGAACAAGAGCTTTTAGCCGCAAGCCCGTTCTCCCGTCGCGCATCCGACCGTCTCCCGTGGATATTCCATGATCTATTGACGACCCAAGATATATGACGCGACTGGCATCAGCAATCTTCACGAGGACAAAGTGTTAAGATCCGTGCTCGTATGATGCGTAGTGCTGCCGTCGTCAAGGGTAATAACCGTTCGAGTAAGAGCCACGCGATATTGTAAGCAGATGGATGTTATGGCTTGTGTGACCTGGTACTGTAAGGCACTGGTAGCGTGTTCATCTCGGAAGGCAAAGTTAAAGTCGAAAGCGATCACCAACTCATCGGTTTTGCTGATATCGTGAAGGCGATAAAAGTACTCATAGATGGGACTATGAATGCCGTCAAATGCGGGAAAGGGGAAGAACGACGCCTTGGATACCAAGCCGGCAAAAGCAACATCTAACGGGCGAAATAAAATGCCGATAACTAGGCACGTAGCGGACGCCTTGACGAGGACGGACACGGTAGTGTGGATACGTCCGAACACGCCCGAGTCGGGTAACGTCTGACCTATCATGGGACAAGGAAGATCTGAAAGAAATTAATCAGACGAAAAGACAACGACAGTCGCTGGTGATTGGGAAGTCGCAGAACTTGTGCGGAGGGAGAACGACCGAACGCGCCGACGATCGGCGGAGGGCGACCAAAGCAGTCCCGTGCCTGGGGATCGGCGTTTCCCGGTCCGAGTAACCGAAAAGATCGACCGCGTCACGCTCTGACTTGAACGTGCACCTTGTCAACCTAGCGGACGTCACTGTTAATGAACGTTTCGAAGAAATGCAGGAGGGTAATGCATACGATAAGAGAGACGTCTAGCCTGCAGGTGCGCAATTTCATTTGTCTCTCCTAAACAGTCTTGAGCGTGTCCATCCCGTCCTCGAATCCATGAAGTTCACACCTGTCCACACTCCAGTCGGTACATCTGATTCTACGTTCAAGCTCTCCCCTACTTCTCGTTTTTCTATTGGCGAGTGCTTTTTTGTCATCGTATCTTCCCTGCGCGCGGCGGAGGGGTTCAATCATGATACCCTCTATGCGGCTCTCGTCAGACGCTGAAATTCGTGAAGTGCTCCACATTCGGGGTAGGTGCGTGGGGCGCACACAGTGCCTGCGCTCAGTGGAGTTACTCGAAATATGCTGCGGCTACCAGCTTCCTGCGGCAGGCCATAGCTTGGACCTCTTCTCCTTTTTTCCCCGGGACAATTCCCTTTTTGGTTCTAGCATTTTTGCATTTCTATGCCTCAGAACAGAATTGTATGCATCCCTATTTTTTGTACTATACGCAAGCCGAGACATAACCTGCACGGAAAGCTTTGGCTGCACAAACCGTACTTTCGCAGCTCCGCAGATGTCCTCCGCAGCCCTGAATATGCAGTAATCGTACATCTGCGGCAAAAATCCTTTCCCGGAGTTCGCTTCGCCTTTTGCCTGAGTCAACCCACTTAACCAGCCCTACAGTGGAGGACTTTCCATAAGCTATTCCCCCAAATTTCGTCCCCGATTCCCAGGCACGCATATCTTCTGCTACTGCACTCCGACCGAACTCCAAGTGTGAACGTCAAATTACAGCTGCGCCAGTCTCCGCGGTCATATTCAAGCTTGGCTAATTTAACCCATTCGAGCGCGGGCTAAAATACCATCGTTTTCTTATAACTTCCACGACGGCATTGAGTCGGATATTTCTCGCAAATGGATACTCTATAGGCTCGGCGAACACAGGGTTAGTCTATCTGGACTACTGCATGCCCGTCCACATCTTGCTACTTTGCACACCCTAGCGCGGAATCTTCTCATTTTGTGCTGGAAAAGGATATATAAGCCGTCTATGTCAATCTCTCGAACTTTTCTGAATTACTTTTTAAGGCGACCTCAGGTCGATAGGCGCCGAATTAAGCGTAGAACGCCTGCCCTGAAACAAGCGTCCGACCCTAGCCCGCGCACTTTGGAAAGGCAACCCCCATGGGCATCGTCGGCGGTCATTTCACCCGACCGGAAAATGAGGGCACTATACTCCTCTGGGTGGCGATACGTTAGGCAGACCTCGCACATGGAATACTGTAGCTCCAGGCGATTACCTCCAACCTTCAGTACATACCGAAACCCCCTCCGAGACCCAAGACATCTCGGAGCCATCTAGAACAGTCTTTACTCCGGCAAACAGGTAGGTTGCTTTAACGGGCGTTTTGAGGAGAGCTGCTATCCCGAACTCCCGCCAGGTTTGAGATCGGTCCCGAGCTCGGCATTCCCGGGCAGCCAGAGGAAAGCAGTGTACCGCCAATGACCGGATCTCCGCACCTCGGGTCATCGCAGCTTCCAGGTGTCGTAGGTAGCAGAAGCGGGAATCAGACAGGGCGATGTGTCCTCCATAATCGCCACGCACCAGATCAGGGGTGCGGACGGAAAGGAAGCCAACGCCAAGCAGCAAGCTTAATTAAGGTTGTCATCATTCTGTGGCGCGGGTGAGCAATCTACGAACCTCTGCCCAAATTCGTGCTTGCCCAGGAGTCGGACAGCCATAGAGGATATGCTTAGAGTATTCTTCGAGGTAGAGCTCGCAGCATTCGCTGCGAACTAGGGGTCAGAGATTCTGTTCCGAGCTTTGTCCAGGCCGTTATATCCATGTGTTTCCTGCCAGCAAAAGTCTGAAAGAGCGAAGAGACACCGTGACGCCACAGGGACATCTACATCTAGATCTGTGCCTCCGTGGGACGTGCGTCACTATACTCCATCGCGAGTGCGATGTGGTTCCAGGCTTTTGACGTGCTGCCTCTGCTCGATCCCGGTACGCACGGGCCTGAGATGTTGTCCCGAGTCTCGCCCCGCTTAATTTGAAGCAGGTAGGTACCTCAAGGAACGGAGATATGTTGTCGGGGGGTCATCCCGTCCTGTCTCTTCCGTCACCAGTTGATCCGCCCTCTCGTCCCCGTCCACCCCACTGTGGCCTCTGGCTTTTATTTTCGACAGTCGTCTCCACCTCTCCCCCTATCGTCCTGCTCAGTCATTAAAGCCAACCATCATGTCTTGGGCGGATTCATTTATGCGTGACATGGTCAACAAGCCTCTCCAGATAGTCTGGTCTTTTGTAGGCTTGCCGCCTGATCACATAGAGTGTATTGAGCTCTCGAACAACCCGGATCCTTCCATAGACTCGGCATTCAAGATCGGCACGGCTGCCCAGGTAACTTAGATCCCTCATATGTTGCTCGTCGCGAACTACCCATGTCCGCTATCAGACCAGCGTCGGTCTGTCTGCACTCGCCGCTGCCTACTTCCACCATCTTCGACTACCGAAGGAGATCACGGAGAGCGAGGACTACTATCCTCAGCGCGTTAAGGTGGACTCGCAGAAGGCTGTCCTCGAATTCTGTGCGCACACTCTCCGTTTCTCGGTGCTACTGCTTGATTGTACTCACACGCATGCAGCCGGAGAGCGTTATTATACTATCAACGGGAAACTTCCTCCGACATGGATCGACGACCCTATCTCCGACCTCTATCCCACTCGCAACGGCCGCTATGTTCGTCTCGGTTGTAATTTCCCTCAGTACGCCCCCTGCATACTCTCTCGCGGCTGTCCATCCGAGCTGCTTATCCCAGCCACAAAAGGGGCATGCTAGAGATGCTCGGCGTTCCTGATAACAAAGAGGCTGTCGCGGCAGCGATGCTCGAGGTCGACGCCCATGCCTTCGTCGAGAAAGCCCAGGCCAGCTCACTATGCGCAGCCGTTTTGAACGATTTCGATGCCGTTGATATGTCCGCGCACGGTCAAAGCGCTGCTACGTTCTCTCCCGTGCGCCTCACTCGTATTGAAGGCGTGCCCGAGGCGCCGCCACGCTCCGAGCAGATCGGGCTCGACACGCGCCCGCTCGCAGGCATCCGGATGCTCGACATGACGCGACTCCTCTCCGCACCGCTCGCGGGCCGGACGATGGCCATGCACGGGGCGGACGTCCTGTATGTCACTTCGCCGCACCTGACGGCGGTGCCGGAGTATGACCAGTTCACGACGATGGGAAAGCGCACAACTCAGCTCGACCTTGACGACTCTGAACAGTGCAAGACACTGTTCGACCTTGTCAAGGATGCGGACGTTTTCGTGCAATCGTATCGGCCCGGCTCTTTTCCCGCGCGTGGGCTCGGCCCACAAGACGTCGCAAAGATGCGCCCTGGGATCATCTACGCGGCCATGGGCACGTTTAGCCATACGTCCTCGTGGTGGTTCCGAAAAGGCGTACGTCATCTGTATCGTCGATTCTCTTGTCCTGGCTCACCTCCGTCGGCACAGTTCGCGAGAGATATCGAGATCTTGAGTGGCCACGTCTGCGAAGAGGCCAGGGTCTACAAGGAGTGGCTAGAGCTGCAAGGCGAGGACACATCCGAAGTCCCGGAGTGGAGAAATACACCCGTGTGCGCCGTAGCGCATCTCACCGGCCTGTTTCTTACCTTCGGCATCATTGCTGCGCTCTGCAAGACCATTACCGTGCGTCTTTCGTTGTGTACTCGCCGTGCGTGACTGAGATACAGACAGGAGGGCGGCTCGTGGGAGGTACATGTCTCGCTCGAGTCAGTCGCTCTCTGGATGCGGAACCTCGGCATGCTCACCGCGGATGAGGTCTATGACGAGGAGGACAGGGACATGCCTCAGCTCCCGCCGCGAGAGCGTGATCCTGCCCGCGGCCCCTCGAAGTTCGGACTGGATCTCGATGATCGCGTCGCCGCGGTGAGCCAGAAGGTCGAGCGCGACGAGGGCGACCAAGAACCGGACAAGAAGGGTGCTTTGCTCAGCGTTCTAGGCAAGGAGTGGGAATTCCTGTCGTGCGTCAGCCACGCGGCTGAACTTGAGCTGACGCCAGCCATCATGGGCAAGGCGCCCGTCACTTACAACGCGCACAAGCCAAGATGGCTTCCGCGCGAAACCGATGACATCGCACGAGTGATCGACAGTATGTCTAACACCAGGATCTAAGTCAGACTTCTAGCGAAGTGCTTGCGTTATGACTAGCTCCAAGGATAGTATTCTGCGGGGTCATCCTTTCCGGGCTTTTGGACGATCAGATGTGTTGCATGTAGAATAGTGGTATCCGACGGTTAGGTCGCTGAGGGTTCCGATATTAGTATGAGCCATGACTTGTATTCTATGCCGCGACAGGTGTTGTTCATTTCTACGCACATTTCGTTTTCAGGCTTGCTCTACGCCCGAGGGTACAATGCACGGGCTTTGGGTAAATACGTCTGACCTGGCGTCCAGCCACAGACAGTGCGCATTGCCTGTCAGCAGTTGGGAAGCTGGTTAGGTCCAATAATGCCGATGTCCTTTCCCGATCGTTATTCGCTCATCGAGCCGTGCGAAACCGATGGCGAGCAGCCAGTCGCCTATAAGTCTTTGCTCTTTCCTTGGCCGAGTTGATATCTAATTCTCTCCATGATTCCCGCGGATTCAGGCTGTTCTACCTTTGATAAACGAGAGTGAATAGCTTCTCCAGTCGAGTATTGTGACCCGCGCATGATAAAAGAAACATAATATCGGTAGAGAGGCCTAGCCTGAGAATCTAAACACTGGGCCCCTGTACAGATATTTAATCAATCTAAGGCGTACCCCTTCTGTCGCTATCGAACTTGTGCAAGCCCGCATACTAGCCGCCACCGTCGTGGACCGTGAGGCAAGTTCGGACGTCGGGCGCGTTCCCAACGTCAGTGTGGCCACACTAGCAAGTGCCAAGTTGCAGTATCGCTGCTAGTATCCCGACAAGGGACCGTTCAGTGATACGCACCTAGGAACAGGCCGGTGTTCTGCTTACGCCTGAAGTAACTTCAAACTCCAGACTTCAACAAGAGACACGAGTATCAAGGGCCTTCGGTGATACGCGATGAAACAGCGTAACCAGAGGCCGAAGGCTCTACGCGATGCCTGGGTAATAGCCGTGCTACGCGAGGCGGTCCTACGAGTACAAACCGCCTCTTACGTGACCCCGAATGCCGAAAGATTGGTGGTCGCGGTTACATTTAGAGAGTATGATACGATGTCGGCCGCGGTTCGGGGTCGCGCGTTAAGCGGCAGATGACGTTTGGGCGCAAGCGTACGCTCCGCGCCTCGAGTCGATTGTCTACTTACCCCGAACCGCAGGCGAGTGCGCCACCATCCTGGACGAACTCCTCTATAAGGGAACAGGTCAGAAAAGATCACGAGTATGCTCTGCACGGACAGCGATTGGAGATCGGGGCATATTATGAGGCAAGGAAACAGATGCGAGAAGCCAACATTACTGAGTGGGTGTGACGCAGACGATGCACGAATCGTTCCGCGGAACCCGTTGAGTGGACATAGCGCGCGAGAGGGGAGATTGCGCGCATCAGAGCGTGACGATATGCCACTACGGTCCACTGACGCTCCTCAAACCTCTTTCATGCGTGCCGCAAAGCTCGGGTAAAGCAATGAGTGGACTTTGGGGCGGAGCAGATGTTCGCTGGGAGATGCCCGTATATTTTCCTGCTATACCTCGACGTGACTATCCTTGGCTCACTGGCAATCCCAACACATTGTGAGCCGTGCCGACCTGATTCACGAAGTGACCATGTCAGCTTCCGACAACTTGACGAACTTGCAAGGACCTTAGTCTGAACCATCAATCGGGGAGATACCACAGGTTATGTCATATGGGGACGTGAATAAAGTGGTGAGACGATACTTACACGTCTCAGAACGGATGTCCTAGTGGAGGTGCGCAGGTTTCCGCGATTTCGTATCTTGTGCATTCAGCTTCCTGTACTTTCTGAGCCTTTGCTGCGCCCGTCTGTTGGTATTTACCCCTGGATGCACCATTTTCAAAGATGCGCTTAGTCAAATTCACCCAAACCAGTCCACTGCCTGCGTTTGGAAAAGACGTAGACCCTCACAGACAAATCAGAATGCTCAATATCGACTGCCAGCCACGAACCTCATGGACAATTCAAGGTTCGGTGGCCCATGAATCTTTCAACGTAAAGACACAACATCTTCACCTAAAGTGTGGTGTCCAAGAGAGGGTCTCACAATGCACACGACCCACCCTTAGAGACCGGTCAAGTAGGTTATCATAAGCCCGGGAAGCACTGAGCAAACTATTGTTTGGTACGGCCTGAGCGAAATCATCGATGTTCATGTTGTCCGCGTATGCTATCTTTGCAAGCACCAACGTCGTATTCCTCGGGACAATTCCCGTTGGGCGCGGTAGTAGGACCTTTGATAAAGGTTGCAACGTGGTTTGGAAAGTCGATGATAGTGTGGCCTCGTGGACACTCACAGTCGATGCGCTACTGTATACGTCCCAAACGGCCCAGGGACTGAGATAGGATCAGAGAAGAGCGGATAGATAGGAAGGCATTCTCACGCTCTGATCAATGCCAAGCACTAGTGTTGGGAAAGCACTGTGTGTCAGCGAAGATGGCTCCTGCAAGCCCTGTTAGTGAGTACTGTCAAGCGACAATAAGGTGTGATAACTGATCATACTTGTATCTGTAGGCATCCCTCATTCCATCCAGACTGGCGCCCCATAAAGACACAGGATTGTTCATGCTATCAGATCCGCCATCAGGAAAGGAAGCCGCGAAAGACGTCCGAAATGATGTTCGTAGATTTCAGATCCGGATAATATGAAGGGCGGACTTGGTCGACGGCGACGAGCGCGCCAAACTCCACTCCAATAAATGCTGCTATGTAAGTTGGTCTGAGTGAATGCAAGCACGAAGAACGTGCGGTCGCCTCCATACTCCCAAGAATAATGGGCCTTCGTGCGGTTAGGCCTGCGCTAATGCGTTCCAATGAATTGGCGGAGACAGTGAGAATGAAGTAATTGTTAGCAAGCCGGGATACGCAGTATCGGCCTGTATTACCGAACGTGGCACTATTCGGCCTATCAGCGTAGTCACTAACAGTTTTTTCCGGAACTGATCGCAGACATGCGAGACACGCGGCGCCTAGAGCCTGTGTGCAGTTCATAGGGGAAGTAAAGTCGTTAAAAGGAGTAAAGCTTGAGACGAGAGAGGCAGAAACACTGACGCCGGAAAGCATGATGCCCGCGCAGAATGGTACATCATCTGGAGTATGCCGACTGATCACACCGCAGACAGCTGTTTCCCTGGAATTGGGTAGTAGCATGCATTTAATAGTGCATAACGGGTGGTATAGCGCGTACCATGATGGTGACTTGCGCAGGGTCGCCCCCGAATCCTGCAATGTTGCCCTGTACTCGCTCGAAACAGAGCTCTTGATCCATGCGGATCGGTGACATACGGGGAAATGCATGTGCGTTAAGGCGTATGGACGAGCAAACAGGAAAGACTCACCACTCCCTTGAACGAATCGACTGCAGGCAACGTGCGCGAGCAAGCGATCAGCCAATTAACTCGAAGAAGAGAGAGCATGCCTATTCACCCCCGTCCGGCGCGGAGCTAATCAGAAGCCCAGAGGTGGTCGGTGCTATTAGTAGAGTCGTGCAAAACACAGGCGGAGTCCCCAAGAGAGCGAGAAGGCGGGAAGACGTCCTTGAGCACACTTCCGTAACAAGCAGCGCTTCCGTTTCCACGGGCTTCACATCAGTCACGTTGGCATCTAGATCTAGCGAGAGTGTAATATCTTGTGAAACAGAGTCTACGTAGATGGAGCTAGAAGTTGTGCATTTCGCAGAATGTGGTCGCGTGGAAGTGGGAGAAGCGAAGTGTTGACACTGGGGAGGCAGCAAGCACTGGCAAGGGACGAACCTTCAAGCTTCAAGGCCCGAAGGCTCGAGTTTGTGTATAAAGCCTCACGTGACTCGCTGGATCAATGTCATTACTACACGTGATAAGCTCAGCGCTCATTTGTCTACGGCTGTTCAGGCTTCAAGCTTCAAGGCTCGCCATATGCATGTCTTCTTTGCATGTCTTCTTTCCTCGCTTTGGCAGGTTTGCTTCGTCGGTTAGAAACAATTTTATCAGGACACCTGCGTTGAATGTCATGCCCTGGGCCCAAGCGTGTCTGCGCACACGACATATGTCCAACACGCAGTCGACGTCCGCAAGGCGTCCGTTTTCAAGTTTGCGTCCGACGCCTCATTTACGGCGCGTTTCCTCAGTGCCCTTCATCCAAGCGAAGTCTCGGTGCGAAGACAATCGCAGTTTTGGTCCTTCCAGAGTTTCAGCAATGGGGCTCTGCACCTGCAAGCAACCGCGCCGTTCGTCTTCGAACGTCAACATGCTGCGAACACGGAGCGCGCAGCCTGGCTTTTAAACTGAACGGCTCTCTTGGTCCCCCGTTTTCTTCACCTCACCTTTCCCGAAAAAGTGGCTGAGCATCGAAGCTTTCAAGGCAATAAACATCAGGTGTCTACTATGAACGACTACATATCGTCCTCACTACGCCACCGTCCGGATCGCACTATGGCTCAGACAAGAGGGGGAGGGATTGGGAAAGCCGAGAAGAGCATCAGATCTCAGAGAAGGTGGCTAGATCGTACGCCTCCCTCGTAGTGTGCTTGACTACGATCCTCACCACTGACACGGTCGAAGGCTTGGGGATATTCGTGTATCTTGCGCTGGTGGCAGCCATAGTCGGAGAACATCGCTCGTCGGACGGCGCAGGCGCTGGAAGAGACATTCTCGATTTACAATTCGGCTCCGATGGTCTTGCTCATGACAGTGAGCTCTATGCTGTACTACACGTTTCCCGATATCGGACATCTCCTTGCACAGTCGTCAAGATGTGTGATGATTACGGCGACTCTGTTACAAAAAAGGAGACGCTTGCTAGGAGCTATATTCAACGTTGGGCTATTGAACCAGCAGTACGCTCACTGTCGCCGTCTACACTGTCATTGTCTTAGCAATATCGGTAGGTCAAGAAAGGCTACGTGACAATATCTGACGATGGGCTGCACGTGGTGATCTTGCCTGCTCTGACAGCCGTGTTTGCGCATTTCATCGTGCTCAGACGTGCATCCTCTCATATAATGAGCAGACTCCGGCAAGTTTTTGAGCAGCATGGACGTGTAAGCAACCAGGACTCGTATTTCGCTGTCGTCGCTGCGCTTCGAGAGCGATTGGGAGTTGTTAGGAAATCGCCGCGCGTGGTACGACGCCAGATCACATACTTTTCAAATGAGGGCTGACGTAGCCCTAGACGCGGAAGGAGTTTGAGAATTTGCAAGAATCGCACGATATTCTTTGCGCATCGCATGACGCTCTGCAAGTGTCGCACGACAAAGTGGTACAACAGCTAGACGACGTCACAACACGACAAGAGCGTTTGGACGGCGAGCTCCGAGCACTCAAAGAGCAACAAGCTACTTTTGTTACTCAGGAAGGAAGATGCTCGTTTGAGTGAGCCTTGCACTGATGCAATTGTGGATCTCGGCGTCTGACATGGAATCATAGGCAAGATCGACAGGACCAGCCGCTGGTTAGCTCAGATGCCACCCGGACCCACGAATCACTTGACGATGATGCGAGAGAGCGGGATACAGAGGCACAGAATGAAATGAATTACGACGAGAGAGAGGATGAGGAGGCGGAGGAAGACCGAGGAGGCCAGTCATACACGATTCGCGCTCCTCCTGATCGCGCTCCTCCTGATGGCGGCCCACATACGCCTATTTGTAACCTCAAGTAAGCTGCTGACCTATCTTCGTGACACTACTGACTCGCGCGTAGCTCTTTCGCGCATCCTGAGACACCTCGTCTTCAGCCCTTGCTGCAACGAAACACCGGTCTTCCAACTCCCGTCACCTCATCCCGCCAAGACAGCTCTCGCGCCGCAGGGCCTTCCGACACACAGAGATCTCTGTCGCGTGCGGGCCCTTCATGTCAGCAAGATTCTCGATCGGATACTAATGAAGACATGGACGGCGTCGGCAACGATGATGGAGCAGCAGACGAGGACGACGACGACGACTGGCACGCGAGAAACATGTCGCGGCAGGACAGTGTCCGGACGGAACAGCTCGTGACTGAAATCGAAGCTCAGTGTGTCGTGCTGAGGCGCGACCTCGAGGAGGAAACGGCCATGCATGCTCAGACGCGCAACATACTCGAGGCGGAGGTGCGGAGTCACGTGCAGACACAGCTTGTCGCCGCACGCCTCCTCGGAGAGAACGTAGATCTTCGTGACGAGCGAGATGGACTACAAGCAGCCGTGCGGAGGGGCTTGGGCGTCATCACGGGCGGTTTGACCTACTGGTTACCCGGGTTTTAGTTTCTCCTCGATGAGGTACGAGTCACATCGGATACGGGGAGGGCCACCGCGGGAGGACGGTTTCGTGCAAGGTTTGGTGGGACCTCCCCCTGTATACTCCCGGACAGCACGGCCGGGACGGAAGGAAGTTCACTAGTATGAAAGTGCGATGTGAGTTGCGGGATCGTGGTGATGCAGTTTTACAACCATACCTTGGCATGTTCTCTGAGGCAAGTAAACAGAGATGTAAGCTCGAGATGAGGCGAGAGGTGGCGAGGCAGGGAGGCAGGGGGCACTGGTTACGAAGGTTTCTGTGCTATGGGCGAGAGCTAGGTCGATCCGTAGCCCTGGAAGTGAAGCTTCAAGTCTGGTACGACTTAGTCTCTTTCACTGCCAGCATATAACCCCACTTTCCAGGGAAAATGTGTAAAAAATATTGTGGAAGGAGTTTATGTCTTTCCACATGTTTTGCACAGAAACTTGTCTGGAAAAATATAACACAAGTCCAGACTTTCTTCAGAGAATTGTCTTAAAAACAGTTTTACTAAAGATAGCATGTTCACTAAAGTTTTTCTGCAGAAAAAAACTTATTACTCAGCAAATTTCCAATACTTTTCAAAGGATAAAAGTTAGAAATACTTTACATATTTCCAGGATATTTTTAAGGCTGCTATCTAAGATGTGTTTCATGCTTTTTGCATGGAAAGCAGATGAAAAGATTTAGATTATCTATATA
>MU273697.1:0-46817 GCA_022160365.1 Vararia minispora EC-137
TAGCGTCAACTTTAGAAGACAGGGAAGCCCTCTAGATAACAAGTGGGTAGCAGGGCCGGAACAACACATGCGCAGAGTACTGTGGTGGTCATTTCAAAGGGGCGGGGCGCAGCTGTTTCGCCTCCCCGTGTGTCGATTCCGTCTGCTTATTAATGATTTGCTCCCACGCATACAGTACTAGTACGGCCGTTAGAGTACAAGTGCTCACCGGCGCTCACCAGTGACGCCGCGTTGCCTCCCAAGCCCTTGTGCCCTTCGCAGTTCTTGGGCATAGCTAACATTCCGTTCTGCTCCCGACTGCTATTTGTGACTGCAATTTCAAAATGGAACTATGCTCTTCACAGCCCATATCCTTGCCCATATTTGTGTCCTATCCTTGTGCCAATTGAAATACCAAGCGTCAAGGGGAAAGGTGGGGGCCGTGCTGCCTGAGGTCTGTGTGCACGCCGTCCTAGACACGTCTCCATGGAAAATGTACAGTACTAGCTATTGATACTAATGAACGGCATGTCACAGTAAGACGCAGCAGTACCCAATGTCAGGAGTGCACTAGAAGGAAGGAATGTCTTGGTTCCCTGTTTGAGATACTTACAAGTGCTATTTTGTCATACTTAGCTTGCTCAACTTGATGATCAGTGCTTGATGGGCTCGCGACCGGTCGTGAAACATGTACATACGTAAGACCCACTTTGTTCACGGTACTCGCTCTGACACTCGTCTGACGAGCTCCTACAAGGTCTGGCACGTCTATCTTGTATCTGGTAAACTCTGGTATGCGATGCAGAACACGTCCGGAATCTGTTCACTCTGACGCCAATCCGGTATTTGGGGTTTTCCTGATGCGCCACTGTTCGCACATGTTAAGCTGAGGGTAAGCATCACCTCCGTGTTCGTCTGGATCATGACACGGCGCTCCTTCATAAGTTCTTCGCGGTGCCTCTCCGCCTCCGTGCGGTCCATGAGATCAACCGCAAGATCTACAATTAAGTCAAGAATCTCGTTCGGCAGACGGCATAGACAGCTCAGTCCTGAGTCCGGGCCACGTGCAATCCCAAAAAGCGACAGACGCATCCAGTCCTTGCGCTGAGGCAGCACGAGCGCCGTCGACGGTCGCGGCGCCTTGAGGTCAGGGTCAACGAGGAAGAGCGCGACAATCTCGCGGTAGCCGGGTATCCGAGTCGTCGAATCCGCAAGTTCGAAGGGCTGTACTTGGTACTGGTATATGTTCGGGAAAGCGAGGCATCGGCCCCGTGACGTCTCTACGGCTCCGAAGATCTGCACAAGCGGAGTTTGGCTGGTAAAGATCAATAGGGTGAAGGCGGGAGAGAGAAAGCCATGAGACAAGTGCACCGATCCACTCCCCAGATCTCACGGATAACAATTTCATCGCGTTGCGCATAGCCCTGAGGTTCTGCGACAGCGGCGCGGAAAGCGAGCTTGCTCTTTTGAACGTTCTCTTCGTCGTAATAATATATGCCTGTAGCGAAGATGGCTTCGTTTACCATCCCTTCGACGTGCCAGCTACCTCCGAGGTACGACGTCAGATTGGCGAGTTTCACGATGATATGCAGGATGCGGCCCTTGAGGTTGACGACGGGAGCCGGCGCGCAGGACTTGAAGGGCCCAAGAAGTTCAGGAGCTCGAGCCTCGCCATCGCGGACATACATCCCATGAACGCCGGCTACCTGATTGTATTCCCAGTCCTCCATCTCTGCGAACAGTGCGAAGGCCTTAAAAAATGATGGATCCCTAGTCCAAATTTGAGTGTAATGGTCCTGTGTCTGGGCCGGCAGGACGTATCCAACCGCCGTTTCGCTTGACACTCGTTCCCAGAGAGGAACAAAGCGCACAACCAAGTCTGCTATCACGCTGTGCATGTCCTCATGTGTTTCGGGGTGGGGGCTGTTCATGTATTCAATTGCCTCGGCCCGCCTACCGTCTTGTGAAACGAAGAAGTCTGTTGGCAACCACGAGTATGAACCGGAAAGAAAGCCGTTGTTGTAATACACTGTCCGTTTTGTCCGGGGTCTCTAGATGTCGGGAACCCTTGCCTTGACGAGGCATTCGAGACAGTCGACGGATGGTGGAAAATTGCAGCATTCCGCATATGAACGAGTCACTGTGCGAGCGTACATGATGCAATACAAGGACGGTGCTAGTCCTGCTCGTGTTTGGGGATGTCTTCGAGTTTGAACGCGCAGTGCAAAAGCCGGGAATGTAGATCGGCAGGAATGAGTGTGCCGGAACGCCAGATACGGTGGTAAATAGATGCTTATGCGGGATCTTAAATGTCCCATGCCTCTCTGCTTGCGCCGAGTTACGCACCTGAATTCCAGTACCCTTAGCATGCAAAGCAGCAAAATACGCCAACTCATCCAGCACATACTCGACCTCGTTCTCCCTGAGGGAAGTGTCCCCAGAGGGGTCTGGCGAACCGACAGCCTCACTCTTCCGTCGCGCACGGATGTCGGGATCAGTAAACTTCGTCCACTAGCTTGGTGTGGACCTCAGTGCGGCAGACAGTGCACACATTACGCTCGTTGACCTACGCGACGGTGTCAGAAAATTGCCGATCAAATCTAGCAACCTCTGGTCCACCAGAAGGGGCCCCACCGTGTAGGGTCCACCCATCTCATTCTGCTGTTTCCGAAAAGGATGCCAGTGCGAACCAGACATCAGGTAGTCATCAGAAGACTCCATACACCACTGAGAACCAGATGGGGCAGGCATGGCGCCCGAAGAAAGGCGTAACGAAAGGGGTTAAGGAAGAGACGTGCTAATTGCCAGTTGCAGAGACCATTCCGAGCCGTTCTCTCGCCGACGCCAAGATGGCGTGGGCCAGAGTCAGGTAAGCGGCAGTGGCAGCAAGTGCGGCACTGCGGCTAGGCCGGCTGCGGTCACATCCGGGTCACTTCGCGATTGACAACGGCCATGAGGCAGCTACATACCAGCAGCGCCTCACGTTGAGCTCCGGATAGACTATTCACTCGTAGAGCTATGACACATCACGAAGCACTAGCACCACCGTCTCGCACGGCGTTGACCGTGCACTCATCTCACACGCAAGTATGGATCCTATACGAGAACACTCTGGTAAAATATTATCTGGAGCCGCCGCTCTAGCACCGGTTTCCTATCTAACATCTGAATTGCTATAGACATACCCGTAGACGCGCGTTATGGCGGTTACGGTGACCCCTCATCGACGATGTGGGCCATATATCTTGGGATGACGGACAGCTACGACAGAATGCTGGTGGAACGATGGAAAGGAGACTGCGATGGGATCCTCATATTCGTGCGTTAGTTTCTGGATGAGGAGGGGTAGATGGGCTAATAGCCATCGTTTGAAGACGGGTCTGTTTTCGGCCACGGTGGCCGCTTTCGCTATCGACGGTTACAAGAGTCTTCGGCAGGACCCTACGGATGTTTCCGCCGCTCTTCTCGCGCACATATCCGGCCAACTTTCCTCGCTGTCGAATGCCAGCGCCGGCGTACCCGCTCCAGCCGTCCTTCCGGCATTTCAACCGCCTTCGTCGATGCTATACGTCAACATCTTCTGGTTTCTTAGCCTCGTCGTAAGCATATCCTGCGCACTGGCCGCCACGATGATCCAGCAATGGTCACGACGCTACCTCGCCTTGACGCAGGGCGACACTACGCCCAAAAGACGCGCCCGTGCGCGGACGTTCTTTCACGTCGGTGTGAAGAAATATCACCTATCTGCTGCGTCAAAACTCGTCCCGGCTCTGCTCCACGGTTCGGTGTTCCTCTTCTTCGCTGGACTCGTACAGTTTGCTTTCACCATCCACCGAACCCTCGCCTGGGCCGTTCTCGCCGCTGTGTCTGCACTGTGCTTTACCTACGCTGTCCTCACCGTCATGCCCGCTCTCAGCGCCAACGCGCCGTATTTCACACCCCTATCTTCAGCCTTGTGGACGCTCTTGCAATCGCTCTACGCCATCATCTTGGTCATCGTGTACCTCCCCACCAACCTCGTTGCGCCTCTCTCGTCCTTTACATCCAGTGTCCAAGACTCACTCCTCCGAGCTGCAGACAGGCTGGGACGGGGTATGGTCGGCGACGAGACCCATTTAGCCGGCCCACAGCACGACACATTCGCACTCTCCTGGCTGACCCGCCGCATCTTAGACGACGGCGATCTGCTGCGCTTCATGTCCGCGATCCCCGGCTACCTGCACAACCCGCACGACTCCTGGGCAGCACGAGCGCTCGTCCGCGCGATGGAGGACAACGAGATCGGCTCGCGCATCGGCCGCCTCCTCGTCGACTGCGCCGCGGGTAACGGTATGCCCGAGCCCGCGCGCACGCAACGCGCTCTCACGTGTCTGGACGCGGTTTGGCACGTCTGCATCGCGTGCGGCGTCTTTGACTTGCCGTTCCACACATTCGACACGCGGCGGCTCGTGGTCAGCGTGACACCCCCGCTGCGCGATGACCCGACGCCCGCCGTGCGCGTCGCTGCGCAGTGCTCGACTGTCGCGCGGACGCTGCCGCTCCTCCACACCGTCCGCACCACGCCAGACGTAGCGACGCGTGAGATGGCTCTATCTCTCGTGCCGTCGAGCGTTTCGCAGGCATGCACTGCGTACGGAGGCGACGTGGTGAACGATGGCGTGCTCTTGGCCACCGCGAAGCTCGTCGAGGCCGTACTTGCAGATCTCCCCGTGCTCGCAGAGCCGCGTCGGGCGATGGTCTGGAATACGCTGGAGGTGCTAGCGCGCAAGATGACGCCGATACCTGCCTCCGCGAGCGCCCAGGCGCGGGAGATGCTAGCGGACGCGATCGCTATAGCGCAGGCACGACAGCTCGAGGCGGGGACAGAGCAAGAGAGGGTGGCGTACGATGCCGTCCTGGTCCCTCTGGGAGAGGTCGCAAAGTCGCTTCCTGCGGCGGCCGCGCCGGGGGAGGGGCACGGCCGGTTTGGGAAGGGATGAGATCGAACAAGGTGTGATCTTCTTGGATATACTTCGACCCATTGAATACAGCGGCATGTGAAGAATCCCTTGCGCTGGGCAAAGTTGATCAGTTCGACGCGCTGTGGCGTTCGAGAAGACCTGGCCTCCGTGCTGTAACGCGTACCATTAAGGTACCTGAGACTGGCGTGTATGTTTTCCAAGGACCTCGGTTGTTCCGCCTGTCCACAACGATTCAAACTGACCATACCGGTCACCCGGCCGTCCCGTTGACCGCTAGCGGTGCCCGCGACCTAACGTTGTCTTCTGATTCTGATTCTCATGTTATCTCGCTCCGACGCCTAACAGACAGGACCGCCGACGAGAGCGTCCGGCGGCGAGGGCCTTCCGGACGGGACTGGCGGGCTGCGTGCCGTCCCCATGGTCAAGGATGCAAGGCTCGCGAACATCGACGAGCCTCCTGACCCTCGACACATGATGGTGCTCGCGGGAGCACGGCCCATGCCGCGTCCTCGCGTCTGCCCGCCCCAGGCCGCCCCGAGATAGCGTGCAGATCGCCTGCCTGCGGAACCTTGCCTCCCGTCGTGCGCGTGCCACACTCCCGTCCGGCATCGAAGCCGCGATGACTCCACCGCTGCTCCGTATTCTCGACACGCGTGCCCGCAGCCTTCCCGCCCGCGCGCACACATGACCTCTATGCGATCGCGCGACGCGCTTCGCGGTGCGCTCGAGCCGACCCGGTCCCCGTCGCCTGACCCGCCGCTCTCCCAATCATCGGCGCGCGCGGTTCTGCCATCGTGCTTCGGTGCCCCGAGATCCCTGCGCCACACCCCCGATCTCGTACGCGCGCCTTTCCGCCGCGGACGGATGCCGTGCTGCCCAACGCAGCGACGATGGTGCTGCCCTGGCCCCCGGGGTCCCGCCGCAACAGCATCAGCATCGGAAGGGCGGCGCGCGCCGAGTCGGACACGCCCGCCCATCGCGCCTTCCCTGCGCGGCGTGCATCTGCGCCCAACCCACCGTGTGCCGCGAGCGAGTCCACGTGTCGCGTCGGTGCCGACGGCCAGCAGCGCGCCGCTCGAACGCCGACCGAACGCGCACCGTCTGCGTGCGCACGCGCCGCTCTGTAAGATGGGCGTCCGTGCGGGATCGAGAGCGCGGGATCGAGAGCGCGACGTCATGTATGACGCATGGAGGCACTTCGGACCGGACGCGGCCGGCCATTGCCGCGCCGTCCACCCACCCGGGCTCGAATGGGCCTTGGAGGGTCAAAGTGAAAGTGCGCTGCCGTCGCGCGCGCGGGAACGCGCCGCGCTTGCAAGAGCCCGTTGGCGGGCCGGTGGGGTGGGCCAGTTCTCCAGTCGTTCGCGCAAGGACGGCGTTCGCGCGTGGGCTTGGACACCCACGGTGTGTCGCCGCGTGCGCACACGCTCCGTATGGGTTTGGCTCCTTCCGCCGTCCCGCAGAAATGTGTCCGCAGGGGACGGGGGGGAGGGGCTGTGTGTGTTCTCCGCCTATTGCGCCCGCGCCCGTTCGCGCTTCGCTTCGTCTTCGTCTTCGTCTCCGCGGAGTCCAGCGCGCCCAAGTTAGCTCGCGGACGGGTCCCAGTCCCAGTGGCACGCGCGCGCGTGTGTGTGCGGACGCGGACGCGCCCCGACCCGATGTTACGATCCGCGGCGCAGGCGTGGCGGGCGTGTTCTTCGACTGCGCACACCGGCAGAGCGATCCCAGCTCCCTATGCGGGCAGGCGGAACGGCGGCGCCCTCAGACTTCCGCGAGCGCGAGCATACGCATAAGCGTAAGCCTCGACCACGTCTCCACCGCCGCCGCCGCCACTCCAAGCGCCTCGACCGCGCCGCTCCAAACGTCCGCATATATACAGAGCGCAGCGTCCCCCCTCCCGCTCGTGTGCGTGCTGCAGGGCGGGAACGGCGAAGTTGACGGGATGACGCCGCGCAAGGTTGAGTTTGATGACGACGCGGAGACGTCATCGCTATCGCGGTGGCAGATCAGCTCGTGCGCGCTGCACAAGTGCAGGAGCACAGCCCGTGGATATGTATGCGCCTCGTGTAGGCCCCCGTCTCGTCTGACATACGATTCGTAAGATACTACTGGATGCGCGGAGAGGCTGTGAGATAGATGATGATGACACGATGCATGATGCGCGATGGCGTCCCGCCCTTCCTCGAGGTCCGAGCGGGACTTCGCGACGAAGAAGAAGAAGAAGAAGAGCCTGAACGCGCCACTGGGAGCGTGATTGAGTGTAAGTCGCAGGACGCCACTGTCGAGACTGGGCCCGCGCTGGTAGCGGCCCTCCCCTCGCCGAGCACGACGGGACGCGTTCTGGACCGTTGAGACAGCGATCTGCGACTTGGTGGGAGAAGGTCGCGCTTGTGCCCCGCACCGACGCGTTACCACGGACAGGGGTTCAGCGCCCAGCGCTCGCGAGTGGGTCCACCGCGTGCGTGTCGTTCCGCGCGTGATAATCGCGAAGCCTGCACGGCATGTGGTGCTCCACTTGCTCTTGTTGGCGTTCGCGTCAAATCAACCCATCTCTCCATCACGCAGGCATGGGGAACAGCATCGACGCGGCGCATCTGCGTGTATTGGATTGCATCCGGCGATGGAGGGGGATGGGAGACGGCCCGAAGCGCACTAGTACGCAGGTACATGAGAGAGGGGCCTCGAACGCGCGTCACGGCGGCAATCAAAGCAACCATAGCAGACGAGTATACTAGACGACGTGATACAGTAGTGTACAGTGGCTGAGAGAACCAGGGGGATGATGATGCTACAGTGAGACGGAATTGGGCGAAGCAAGTGACGAAGGGAACGGGGGGGGTATGTGCCATCGGACTTGTCCCATCTGTCCTCTACTGCGCGCGACCGAGCGCGCCAAGGAGACTCATGCGCAGAAACAGAAGCCAGTCGGATGCTGCGCGCCAGAACGGGATCAACGGAGTTGGGCATGCCGGACGCCTGACTCCCCCTTAGCCCAACTCTATACGAGCGCGCGCTAGGCCGTCCGACCCTCCGCCGCGGCGTGCACAGCAAGACAGCATCGTATGCCGCATCGGGACACAATCGAACGTGTCCATGGAAGGGGTCGTGAGAGGCGGGATGCGGGGAGTGACGTGCGTGGCGGGAGAGAAGTCGAAGCCAACGCAGACGCGAGATAGGAGTGTTTGCACCGGGAAAGATGATGTGAGGCGTCCGCTGATCCGGCGATGGCTTGCTCGCAGGAAAAGGATAGAGCGGGGAGAAAGACAGCGGGAAGATGGTTGATGATGTGCAGGCGGGACGTGGCGGAGGTAAGAAACGACTTGCTGGGAGTGAGGAGTGCGTGGATGGAAGGGTATGTTGGGAGCGGGGAGGGGATACGACAAGCACTGCAGGGGGGGTGGGGACCGTTGTGGGAAGGGCGCAGAAGCGGTTCCGTAGCGGCGCTTGGATCACTTCATGGACTGCTGAATGTGATACCAGCAAGTGCTGTAAGGCAAGTATGGCTGGGAAAGAAGGATCATCAAATCAGGACAAAGAACGGAGACGGGAGGCGATGGATGCATACAGCGTTGGCATTGCTAGACCGATCTGCAGACGGAGGTGAGCGGACGGGGCAGAATGGGGATGGGATATGCGACTCACGAGCTTGGGTGCAAACGTAAATCTCTGGTCGCCTGCTTGCGGGATCGTAGAAGCAGACTTGGGCGTTCTTCATGTAGTCGACGCCGGTGACCCAGTGAGGGGTTGTGGGGCCGATGGTGACGAGGCCGATGTTTGGGACGACGAATGGACCATTGGGCATGGTGGGATGGTCGGGGGGCGGAGTGGCTGGGCGAGCAGACGGTGGGGGGAGACAGAGCAGTAGCGTCGTCGTCGGGCGCGGGGGCGGCTGGGTTTAAATAGCGGGATGGGCTAAAAGGACATTATTAATATTAGGCATGGGAGGATCGAACTCCGGGGCTCCGGTGCCGATCGCGATGCGGCTCGCTTGGCGCGAGCGCTGGGCCGCCTCTGCCTTGTTTGGCCACGTTTTGACGTCCTTCGATGCGGACGCTCCTTCGATCCCGCCGGTCCTCCTGCCATCCATCCCTCCTCGTCGCCATCCCCGCCTCCGTCCGCCGCGCCCCGTCCTCCCGCCTCCTCCGGCGATATCTCGCGGCCATCCCTGCACGCCTAAATCGACCTGGCCGTCTCCCGCATGGTCCGAGTTATCGATCGTTGCCCCATCGATAAGTCTGACCAATCCTTGTCCCTACCACGCCCGCGCCTCCAGACGATCCCGTGCCGCCTTCGCGATCCACCCCCGCCTCCCACTTCCCCGCCATGCCACGTCCCATCCCTTCCTCGCGACATCCTTCCATCCCATTTCCAATGCCCCCGTCAACCGTCACATGTCCCACCCTCGCTCGGATCAGTCCCTACCCCGTCTTCTTTCCGACGCCCGTTACCCCCGTCCCCCCAAAACACTCCCTGTCTACCCAACCGACCGAGGCCCATCGCAAGCTACAATCCGGCGCTCACTCGGTCTCGGCTGCATCCATCTGAGACAACGGGGGTCTGTTTCACCAGAAAGCCTCGCTCGCGTCTGAGCGCTCACCCGCGCGTCTCGCCGCCAGCGCCCAAGCACGCGGACTTGCACCCGCCGCCGATTGACGCGCCGCCAACTCACCCGCCGTCCCCGGCAACTAGCCTCCCTCGGCATTCCACACGCATGCGATGCGATGCGATGCCTTTTGCAGCCCCGCTGACGCGCGCGAGCAGTGTCATCCGGCTGTGCACTCGGCCACACCTGATCTGCGATGCCGACGATAGTCCCGCGGCATCCTCCCGTCCGCCCATCTCGACCCATCGCCCCTCTGCGGCTTCAAAATGCGCACTGTCTCCGCGTCCGCGTCCGCTTTACCCCTTTCCGCCCTGCACGCGTATCGCGCTGGCGACACCCATCAGTTTACCCGCCCGCTTTGCAACGGCGCACACGGTCGCTGCCGTGCTGCGACCGCCTGTGCGATGCCAAGTCGTGCGCTCTTGTTCCGCTCTGTTGCGCCGGCTCAGTAGCATCCGTACTGTACTGCTCTACAAGCCACATGGCGGGCCTGACGAGTCAGACGGGCCGATTTGAGACTGTAGTCTAGACCCCCCTTCCCCGGGGCAAACCGTCGTCCTGACCTCGCGCTCGTCAACGATTGGGTCTCGATTACCCGGAACATGCACGCTTGTCCCCGACCAACGTCGCTTATCGCGCGTTCTACAGTGTTCCGCGCTTACTGGCCGTTTCAGCCAACTCATCCCGGATTCGCTTTGTGTCGAATGTCGGAAACAACCTGCGCCGTCCGTCCGAAAACAGAACATGCGAATAGGCAAGGTGTGCGGCTGTTCCGAACGTTCCGATGCTCGGTTGTGCATGTATGGGAGGATATCTGACACCGCCGAAACAGCTAAAGCCGCGATGGTCGACTCGTTTACGGGGTTATCAGCATCAACGTAACAGGTCTCGCCCAGCCCACCAAGACGCTCCTCGGAACTGCTAAGCACAAGTCCTTCATACCCGGTTCAGCGCGCTCCCGACATCTAGCGCTTCGGTCGGGTGACCCGGCACCAATTCAACTCTCCTGCGCACTCGACCTCCCCGCCGCACGGCTATCTATAGCACAATGTATACATTCCTATTTTCAGCAGCACTCAAGTCCTGATCAGGGCCCGCTCTACCTTCGCGATTCCAGGTAGGCGCAGCGACCGTTTTTCGCAGGGCTCGTGTACTGGGCAACTACGTGACGCTGGTAAGCCGGTTTTGGGCAGCGCTGATCGCAGGCGCGCAGCGACAATGCTCCATAGCTTACCGTATTTCACAGTACTAGTACGCTGTAAGCTATCGGTGCCTCGACTTACCAATGTAATCTACCCAGAGAGAATACGTTCAGTAATCTTCGCGGAGCCTCGGCGTTCGATTGTGCTAGCAGGCCCGGAAGCCCGTGAATTTGCCGGTGACGCGTTCTGCAGGCTAGCGCGACGCGGGCTGGGAAGCCGTTGTCAATATGGCTGCCTCGCGACGGCTAGCGCGATATTGCTCCCGCACAGACAACCGATCAATTTCAGGCCTGGGGTCGCATCAGCTGTCGGTTGTATGCACCGAGCTGCCCTTGCACGATACTATACTATGCAATTCAGAGACCTGTCGACACGGTGCCGAGTAGGGAACGCATAGATTGGACTTTGAGTGTATGAGCTGCGGTAACTTGGACGGTGTCGAGCAAGTATGGTGCAGAAGACGGGCGTGCTGAATGACTCATAGGGCACACGATACACACGGGAGAGAAGGAAGAGCATAATTGTTAATGACATCGAGGCGGTCTTGCCGCAGAACGAATGCCTCCGATTTCAATCGTCCGCTTACGGCGCCTTCGCGTGAGCTCGCGCCACCAGCGCGAGCCGAACCAGATGACTACAGGCAATGTGGTTGTATCGCCACCTTGCTTACCGACACGTTGCGAATACCAGAAGCGTAAAAAGCGCTGTCAGCTTGCATTCCAGTTTCGCTTGCACGTTCCCTCGCGGAGTCCTTGCTGCGCGATAATAGTAGAGCGCAGCAGCAGCAGTAATCAGCTCTGGCCTCCAGATTGGCGCCCCGTATCCTGGTCCGGGGCGTGGAATCCTTCTTCGAATGATGCAACGTTGCGGATAGCTATAGGATGCGGCACGAGATAACCACTACAACAGCTTTCTTCGGGCGGATCTGGCCTCGTGAGGTTGGAGGCCGAGCAGCAGCCTCGGGAAGCGACTATGTCAGGCAGCTGGAGGCCGGGCGATCGGAAGTGCAGTGTATTCGCCTGAAGATCATACGCTGGGCGCCGCGACGGCGCGATGAGTCGCGGGAATGCGTTCTCTCCGGGATGAGGGTATAGATCCAGCGTGGGCCATTGCTGAGCATATCGTGCCGGTGGTACGAATGGACGGCCTGATGGCATACACACGCGTCTGGGCGACTGTCTGCCATTCGTCGAACGCCACATCGCGCCAGGGCTCTAATCAGGCGGGAAGTAGGCTTGGCTTCTCCCGGAAAAGGCAACATCTCCGAGTATTCCTTACTGTAAGCAGCCGTTGAGAACCCATCTTCCATGCAGCCACCGACGTCGATGAGAACCTGTCCTCAAAAGGCAGAAGCTCCGAAGGCGCACTACGAAGGGCCCGTTCTACAGATGATGAGCACAGAGCTTGAGCTTCGAAAACGCAAGGAGATATCGCCTTCCGGATGGAGGGGACCGAATCGACGTGGCGAAGCACAACACCGTTCAAAAGCGGGGTCCGTCTGTGCCCAGGGCAGACCACTATCGTGACAGACACTGGTGAGATTTGTGGGGGCCACTTCGCTCCACCGTCTACCTCACGCGACGAAGTTAGACTACGCAGCGTGGCCTGTGGCCTGCTGTGGTACTCTATTATGAGCCCGATTGAACTTTCTCTGTAGGCGCCGAGCCGTGCTTCGGGTTCGCACTTGGGGGTTCTGGATCGTGGCTTGGACTATGACGACCTGCCCGTTCCTGTGTAATAGATGGTCGTGCGAGCAGATCTCGGATGCCGAGCCGGTATCTCCTTCCTGTTAATGCTGTAGACGTATCTCACAGGAAAGAGCAACTGACATGCGTGTGTGCTGGCGCACCAGGTTCCTGTGACTTGCTTGCCATGACGGGTAAGCACTATCACAGACGCGTCCAAGCAGGACCCTCGAAGTCAATCGCAGCAAGGTTCTTCTATATGTTCGAATGGGGTTGTGCGAGACCCACCAGAAAACGCTGACGAGGGTGATGCATGCCATACTGTGGCCGCGAAGATGGCATTAACAGTCGTGCGTAAGGTGAGCGCTCTGCGATTCTGTGGAGACTCGGACTCTTAGCGAATAGCCACTATCTTATTCAGATAAGATGGTAATCCTCTTCGCACGATTGCCAGCGCTGCAAACAGAACTTCGTTCTATCCCGTCGACTCGCACTTCTCGACTCTTCAGCGAATCTCTGTTCCCGTATGAACTACGCACGCTCTGCCAAGCACAAATGTCAGAGCTTCATCTGGAGTCGGGGACTAAAATGACGCGCACCGTTCAACTCGTCGACTACTTGCTTTTTAGCTATCATCCGGTCCATCCCGAGTGGCCCTGCAAATATTGGATACCACCCCGCAAACGTGAGTACTTGAGTGAGCGCGATTACAGTCCCGCCCCAGTGCACAAATACACCTCACGCTCCTATTCCGGGCGCTGACAGTGATCCCTCACGCGAAAGTGACGGTATCGTTAGCCAGTGTGGGTCTCGCGCGGACCGAAATGACGAAAAAGGGCTCGCGGAGATGGTTTAACACCGTGTAGCAGTCGCCAAGGGGAGATAGCAAAACGAGCGTTGTACGATGAGATGACAAAGCCCACAGGGGACCGATACACAGAGGTGAAACTGGACTGGTTGGAGAGGGAAAGTGAAAACATACCGCGGAAGAGTATCACCAGCCGTCCGACAGAGATAATGAGGCGCACGCCGTAGTTTCAACCGTGCCATAAATACGTGAAGCATCATGCCTACAGTAGTACCTTCCACTTCGCTCGTTAGACGGTTTGTCGCGTCACATGAATGATATGTTCGACGTATTGGTGACGTTGGGTCCCGGGTCCCGCAGGGTGGTCGTCATGATACGACTCGGTGCAAGACTGCGCAGGCGCTGCTGGGTATCTCACCCATGGCCCTGTGAGAGGAGCAAAGCTACGTGTCATCGACGATGGTAGTAACGGACTGCCCACGGTATATTTGAGTATCAGAATCCTTAGAGCGTGCGTACGTGTGTGTGTGCAAGATGGCTATAATGTGTTTGAAAAACGTGGAGTCCTACGCTTGCGTGATCGTGGGAAAGCACAGCTGCCGAGAACGTCCGACGTCTCTGGTCGCCACGGGCTCTCAATCGTACTCGGTCATCTGATTTGCTATCTTCGTTCTTCTTCACTGATCTGCCCGTCGAGCAGGCGTACAGAAGGGTCTTTGCATGCGAAGAGACGGGATGTTATACCCGCTCGATCTCGCACGCGTCGGACGTGCACGGCAGACGGCTAAAAGTTATGCTGCACCAGTATTTCGTTGTTGAGTTACTCAACCGCAGTTTACTATGCGTTGGTCCTTTGCGGTACATTTTTTGCCCACATACCACATTCCTCCATCCAAGTATGCGCGGTCTCTTTCCTTCTCGGTTGCAGCGTCCCCTTTTGCCCACTTTCCGATGGCGTCCCTCTGGGATCCTCAGCCATTCCGGTGCACGGTGAATGCCGGCTGTATTCCTTGGAAGTGCCTTAGATGGTCGTTCGGTACGCCAATTTGTATTTCTTGCGGACACTTCTGTCTGAACCGAGCCAGGGGAAGCTTGATAGCGACGCCGGGTTAGCCGAGCTTTCTTGGTCATGCATATGCGCCGGTCTCGATATCCACCGCTTCACAGCATACGTGCACGCTTTCTAAGGTCCCTCATCTGTGGCCTATGTAGTCTATTTTTGGACTCATCCTGCGATGGGATCCTGCATACCATCGTTGCCTTGCAATCTTGCTTCTGTATCTTGCAATCTTGCTTCTGTATCTTGCTCATCAGCCGCCCTGCTGTTTCAAAGGAGAGTGTATCACTACGCACAACTATGCCCTCACTCGTTCAGAATATCTGAATAGAAGGTCTTCCTCTCTGTCTCCGTAGACTTCAGGGCACTTGGATCTCATGACCCCTCGGCCTCTTGCTTCTGCGATTGTGCCCTTCCATATATACCGCTAATCAGGAGAGGGGAAGCTCACCCATCGTTACTCGCTACCCCTTTCCCTGCTAACGCCTGGTCCAGGATGGCTGCAAAGAAAGCCCCGACTGAAGACAAATTCGACGTTGCGTAGGGGCGAGCAGCGGACAGTCCCGAAGTGATCTCTCTATTTTCGAAGGAAGACAGGACGAAAAAAAGCTATTATCCGGGCACATCAGTGAGTCTTATGTTATTGTGGCGCTCTCTGGTTCTCGAGAGCTATCCGACGCCCACACAAGAAAGCCCCTTTGACGTGGTCTACGATGCGTCCACCTTCGTACAGAGCGATGTAGAAGATAAAGTATTATCTATCATCGAAAGCAATGTCCTCAGGTTCGAATAACACTCCAACGTTGTGTCGAGCATCTCGGATCAGGTTGGCAGAATATATCCATTCCTCCACAGTAAGGACTGTTCATATGCCGCAGGAGTCTAAATGTCTAGGTTCAGTTGTCATTGTTGCGTTCAAAAGCGCAATTGAACTCGAGAAGAGCAGGCGGGAGTGCGATAAAAGAACGAGAGCCCTTGACTACACTATGTGTGACATAATGTCAGTATTCGGCCTGTATGTGACTTCCAGTTTCTCCTAGTAGACATATTCCAACGATTGCTGTTATCCTCAGGCTAAGGATAATTTCCCTATCCGATGGTAACGCTGAAGGTAATCAGGCGCTGCTCCAAGCTCGCTTGAGCCGTCACCTGGACAATACCTGCTACGTTATCAAGAATTGCGCTCAAACATGCCACTCGTTTTACAAGGGGTATGTTGTCGGTGTGTACGCTGTCTTCGTTTTACCCCTTGTGCTGAGACCTCGAAGTTAAATTTGTCACTTTCTTTTGGGAAAAAAAGTTCGGCGACCTGTTCAACCAGTTCACTTGTTTAAAGAAAGCCATTGGCGACGACCTTCACATTCACGCTAGCATGACTCTCATGGACGCCCAAGCCCCATCAAAGTGATGCAGGCTGACATGCAAATGTTTATGCGTTTCCTTTTCGAACGCTTTGCCCCTCAGGATGAACGCAGGGTAGCGCTGAAGGTTAAGGCCAAGGGAGGAGATTTGGACGCCACCCTCAGCGACGACTCGCAGCTGAAGGATCTTCTCGCGAAAGCTAGGATTCCAAAGGTGGAAGGCTTTAAACAGATCGTTGGGACGGGAGATACAATCCGACCGTCCTATCGGAGGCGATCCGTGCGGAGGTTCAGAAAGGACGTCAACGAGGTCATCTCTAACAGCGTGGACCAAAGGAAGTATTCGGTGCACTAGAAGTACAGCTTCACGCTAGGCTGAAGAGCGGCAAGACGATAGGATTGTAGAGTGCATTGAAGGTGGTCCGCATGAGCGGATTAAGAACGAGGTGAGCGGTTCGGCAACAGGGATACCATCGCATCTTGACGTGTGTTCCCTCATTACCAGGAGGTGTACGGAGTCTGGAAGGAGATGGTATGTCACGCCAGTCTTCTCGCTTACTCAGCTGCATACCATGTCGCAGAGATGGAGAGGCAGCGTGAAGGCACGCCATTTCGTATGGGCTCTTCGAGATTATTTCTATGAGCAAAAGGAAATTTGTGTATCGGTCACCCAGACAAAAGCCACGAGCCCGAGAGGAACCGAAGGCAGGCAGCCAACCATCATTACATCCCATCTATCTGGCCCTGTGGCCGCCGCTCAAGACAACGATCATTGGGCCCTCGAACTCATCGGGATTCACCGGATCCAGCCGTTGATCGAGGCGCTGGATAACGACGTGTCCGGCTTCGTAACCATTTCAGAAGTCAACTTGTTCACTGACGCTTGTCCTCATGGCTGGAGGTAAGGAAGGGTTCGTGTTTATAACCACTCGACTGATGTAAGTCACTTATAGTCTTCGCCGTTGGATTGCGTATTGGACCGTTGGTATGACGGATTCCGTGTATCCTAAGCGTACCTTTTTACTCATGCAGCTCATTACAGTATAGGATTCGACTCGGAGATGGAGACCACCCAATGGTAATTCCGACGCATGTGGAATGTCTTGTGCGACATTCAAGTGGCTGCGTCATCAACATTTCCAGATAACCGGGCATTCATTTCGTTCTTTCTCCATTCCGTGCCACTAAAGTGTATCGAACACCTTCTTTCCGGCCTTCGTGACGTTGACGCGCACGATTACATGGATTGGAAAGAGGACCCGATATTCTGCAAGTTCAAGGACTACATATATAACAAGGAAGCTGAAATCAAGGACGCTCTTCGTGCCGTGCAATACAAAGTCAATGAAAGTACGTTACCAGCCGTCATGGGCCCTGGTCGACCGGAGAAGGTCTGTCAACCCACGTCCGTCTGCCTTGGAAGCTCACTTATGTCCACAATCCAGCGGTTGCTCCTAGTTCTATACTTGCTCTTGCGCCGTTCTCTCGATATTATACAACTATCACAAAGGGAGAGAACAGAGTATCGAGAGTTCAATCAACTGCAAGACTCGGTAAAGGCGATATTTTCCACGCTTATTTCTCGTCTCTCTGTATTGGGAGGTGGGATTTATTCGGAATCTATTCCAAACTACCGCACATCGTGTTATAGGCGTGGCTAGACTGCAGGAGCAGGACCAAAACCTTAAAGAGCAGCTCGCCAAGATATTTTTCGGCATGGTACACATACCTTTTCGCTATGAGATTCACCTTAATATCCGCTGAATATCCACACAGTTCTCAAACAATCCGTTCACGCTCGATACACCGTTCAGTAGTTATTGGGCCCGTGGTCTTCAACGGTTTATATAAGAATGGACTCGAGGGAGTCAGACGCCGGGTCGATACTAAACGACGTAGGCCTTTCATTTCCTGTCGATCCCGACTGGAAGCCGGAGGTCCTATGGATATGGACGTACAGGTGCACTGAAGACTGGTACCTAGACGCACGAGTTCGGCGCGAAATTCATCCCAGAGAGGTGATACAGTGCGTGGTACTAAATTGTTCCCTCGCGTGCCGTAGGCTAAGGAATGTTGGATTACAGCACAAATGCTTGCGACTACTGCCTCGCTAGCGTGGATGGATGCACCATTATTATCTGTGTTCAATGTTCGCAAGGAGAGGTCGGATCTGTGCTGGACCTGTGTTCGGCCTGTATCGACAAGAGTTTCCACCGTCCAAGCCGTCGGTCTGTCGTAACCGAGAAACACCACACGACGTCCCACGCACTCGTTCAACGCCGAACACCCTGCCTTTCGTCCTTGAGACAGGGTGTGCTCCGGTGCGGATTAAGGGTGGCCCTGATAGCCAAAAGAAAGTTTGACAGCTGTCAAGTTCCTAGAAGAGCGTCGCAGACAAGCGGTGGTGGGAATGGCGGGAGCAAAGACCCACTTATGGTTTGCCACGAGTGTCAAGAAATTCTTGCTTTGCGCTTCTGGTGTTGTACCGAACCGAACTGTCGGGACGGTGTGTTTTCCCTCGCTGTTGCGCTGCGTCCTAGGCCTCGATGACACAATCGGCGTAGTGTATCCGAGTCTCTGCTGGGACTGTAACAATCGCGTCCAGGTTAGCCGTCCCTGGCTGGAAGACCCGAAGATCGATGAGTTGGGGGATCCTGTCGCTCAGATCCACGACTGGTCGCATACCATCGCCCTGGTGACTGAGATTGTCCAAGAGCAGACACCCGATCAGAAGATGCAAGAGCGTATTAGAGACGAAGCTGGACGAGCAGGCTCAGTGTCTTGCCGAGCTCTGTATTATGCTTCAACAGCTCACCGGAGCGCTTCCTCAAGTCCGGGCTAGAGGTGTTGGCGACGCTCAGGCCCGGGATCATGGCGACGACAAGAATGTCGGGCGGGCTGGCGGCATCCATCGAAGGTGGGAGCTGCCTTGAGATAGCGGTGGTTGACGTCGTGCCAGGGCAAGGACTCTCAGTCGGCGTCGAGCTAGCGTATCACGTAGTAACTAAGATACCCTGCGTGGCAAGCTGCGTGGTGCCCGCTGAACGCTCGGTCTACAGTGAGCCTCTATGCGACGAAAGCTATTTGCATACCAGATGAGTCCACAAGAATGTTCTACCCTACCCCCCTCCCGGATCTATGTGTCGTGCTTCCTTATACCCTGGATTAAAACTTAACGATTGGCGTAGGGCGGGCCAGCAATATCTCATCATGCATACTTGGTGCGCATAATGTCACTGTACTTACCGACTCGCGTTCATCCAACCGATGAACTATGAACCATACATTAAGACCTGCGCGAGCAGGGTCATGTCTGTATTCCATCATTACACCGGATGCCTTCAATCGTTACACCGTAGGATGTCGACACCACGCGTACGCCCGCTTGCGCCCGCGTGCAAGCGAGACCGCGACCCTTCCCGGAAGCCAAAACCCAATCCTGCACCTGGACAACACCGTCCCTGTAGCACTCGGCGGCTGCGCGCACGATCGTATCAGTACTGGCACCTGCTGCGAAGGTGCGGGGGGCTATCCACGGAGCGTTCGCCCACGGAACGTGTTGCCTGCTTATCGTGGTGGTAGTAGCTCTCTAGGTGCATGCAACACCTCTACTACTCTGAATCACGTGCTATCCCTACTCCACTGCGGACCCATGAGCCTCCCACGACGTTCCGTGCGGCGCCAGGCGGCGCCATGGTGCGCAGTATCGGGGCAGCATAACTTGAATACCATACTTTTCCGATCAAATGTTCAAAACATTTGGATTTTTTGAGGTTGACCTCTGGTGCTGGGCCCCGATCGTCAATAAGAGAACATCGGCTTAGTCTATAAAGACCCGGCGTTACGCGTGGCGAACGGTGCTACTCATCCTTGCACGTGCGTAGTCCATGGCGCAGTCCCTCGATCAACAGCGTCGCCTCGTGCGTGCATTCCGGTGGAGCATAGTATCCCCGCGCATCCAGGGGTTGAGTGCGGGGCATGCTCTTGGCACATCCAAGTGGGGATGGGAACCAAAAAGCCTACCGGAGAGATCGACGGCGCCGATGCTTCGCGATCGGGGCTCCGCGAAGTTCACGCTAGCCGGAAATCTTAGAATCCTAGGATAGTGGAGTATGTTTGAGCGCCCGCTTCTGACGTGCAGGCTAGTCTTCAAGTTGGCACGCATATACGGTATGCATTGGAGCTGCGGTGGGTGTTTGCAGGCCTCGTGGCACTGACGTGGCGTGAGGGTAAAACGCCGGTAAACCGGCTGGGTGGTATACCAAGACCAGTTAAGCGAATACCTGGACGAGACGAGGAGTTTCGCAACGATGGATGGTTCGCGTAGGAAAGGTTGCCACCAACGGACGTTGGCAGTATGATCACGTGCATATGCTGAAGAAAAACAAAGACAAGAATGAGTGTGGTACGCGTATGCTGCGCGGAGGGACAAGAGCGGACTCGAAGGGACCGAGAAGAGAAACGAGGCTACCAAGCGGGAAAGGGGATGGGGTAGAAGACGAGCTAGGAGAGGTAAATTGAAGCGATCAGGAAGTGCAGGTATCGTGCGTATTGTATGTGTGATTGTATGTGCGTACGAGTGCGACGATCGGGAGAGAAATATGCAGTACACGATGATTGAGTGCAAGCGGGCGGTCCTAGGGTAAAAGGGTCTATCGTATCGGTTTGGTCGTCATCGGAGGGGCCAGACAAGATAAATAGTGGCGGCGACAGCGACAGCAGCGAGCGGGGCGTATATCGTCCGACATCTGTCCAGAGACACGAGGAATCGGGGGAGCGGGGGAGAGATACGAAAGGAGAGGCACGAACGCAGGGCATAGCAAGGACGAAAGCGAGCTGGCATATCACGAAAACCCCCACCGCAGACGAGCGCATCAATCACCTCTCCGCCAGAACATCCACCGTCGCCGCTTGGTCCCCGGTGACAGACCCTCTGATTTCACCAACACCTGCCCTCTCGAACGTAGCGTAGAGGGCGGCCCGTTCAACGTTGGTGGCGCACTCAGCGGGACGCCAACGGGCGCGAGCCGCTCCTGTCCCCTGCTCCTGCCCAGCGTGAGCGGCTCGGCAACTGCGCCGCGCTTGCCAAGCGTCATGCGGCGCTCGACGTCGGACGCGTACGCTCCATCGCCGACCGAGAGGTTGTCCTCCTCCGAATCGGGCGGCGTTGGCAGACCCATGCCACGCGGCGTACGACCGTTCGGAAGGACGTGCGCCTGCGGCGGCGCGTCGGGCACGCCGGGGGTAATGACGACGTGGATGTCCGCGGTGCTGGTGATCCATGCGCGCGGGCGAGTCGGCTGGTCCTGGGCGAGCGTCGCATCGACGCAGCCGCCGAGAATGGCGTCGGCGAGGCTGAAGTCGGGAGGAATGCCGAGTGCGGGCGGGACGGGGAGCGGCGTGCCGAAAGTACGCGCGTCGAGGACGAACGTACGTGCAGCCTTCATCGACTCGGGCGTATGCCGCATGCCGCCGAGCTCTGTCACGGGTGACGGCGTGGGCTGGAAGGAGAGCAGGAAGGACTCGACGGAGGCGAGGACGCGCGGAGACGCGCGGGCGGTCGTGCAGAGGAGATGCACGAGGTGCGCCTTGCCGCTTGCGTTCGGCATACCGAGCAAGGAGTCGCGCGAAGAGGACGGCGTCATGTACAGGGACGTGACACTTCTGCGGAGGAAGCTGCCGCGTCGGGCCTGCAGCGAGCTCGAGCTCGGCGGGGAAGGAGGCGGCGGCGCGGCAGCCACTAGAAAAGTGCGCGAGACGGTGGTGACAAGAATAGACTGCTTGAGGATGAGCTTGTCTGGCAGCTGGGAGCCGATGCAGTGGAGTAGGGCGTCGAAAGGACGCTGGGATGGGTCCACCTTAGGCAGCGCGCGGCTTTGGCGCTTCCTAAGCTGGCGCTGTGACACTAAGTTTGACGTCGATGACGAGTTCACGTGCGAGTTCGGGAGGAAGACTTGGGAGTGGTGGGGTGAGGCAGGTTGCGATTTGGAAGCCGAGACGGAAGAGCGGATCGAAGCGGAAGAGTTTGCCCGCGAACGGAAGGCTGCCGGAGGGGATAGGGCGCCGGTGTCGTGCTCGTCGATGAACTGCACGCCGGTGCCGCCATACTTGCGCCATGTGCGTGCGACCCGCTCTGCCCACTCGAGTATGTTCACGAGAGCGATAGCGCCGTCGCGCTCGAGATCAAGCGGCGCGTTCAGCCGGAGGACGCGTACGGCTGGTTGAGTGAAGGATGGGAAGGCGGGCGGATCGTGTGATGCGACGATGAGGAGCGAGGCGGCGAGCTGTTCGGAGCGGAGGAGTGGCGCAAGATGATCGTGCGACGGCGCTAAACACGAGGACGGGAAGCAAGTCAGCCAGACGTCAAGAAACGGCGGGTAAGCAACATGGAAGACCATAAGGACCGCCCAAGTACAACGGACGAAGCCAGGATCTGGTCAGTAGAGACAATGAGAAGTGCTGCGCGGACGATGTCCAGACCGGCCGAAGATATGACAGTGCGCAGTGAGGACAGGCGCTGGCGTCGGCGATCGATGCCCTTTTGTGTAGTCCAAGAGTAATGGACACACAAAGGGTCTATAATGCCATTGACGACGGTTGGGCGGCTAAACTCCGCACGGGATCGCCGTCGGCGAAACGGCCAGCGTGCCCACCCACGGTCGGACTCTGAAGACGAAAAAAGACAGACCTCCAATAGCGAGGATGACGTTCCGCGAGGGCTGTGCTGCGGAGAGGGTGAAAATAGACTCTGCCGAAACCTGAATAGGTTGTTTGGGCAGGACGGTGAATGGATCGTGCGGTAGCCTGGGTTTGAAGACGTCAGAATTGAGCCCCCGGACTTGCGGTGACGAACGAGGCCTGTCGGATAGTGGTGTACGAGGAAGAGAGAAGGCGAGGCCGAAGCTAGGGACTGAGGAGGAGGAGGAAGAGGAGGAGGAAGAAGAAGCATGAAGAGACCCCATGGTCGGGCAGAGGACGTTGTTGGGGGAGAGCAGTGGTGGCGAGCGGTGAACTGAGCCGAGAGATATAATAAACTTGGAACCCGAGCGCCTACGACACCCGGCCCTCCTCGTTCCTGGCTAATTCGATTCAATCGCGTCATCAGCTCAGCGCACCCTCACGGCCTCCTGCCGCGGCCTTCGTTTCATCTTCCTTCTCCTTCCGCCAGAACCGAATAACACCCGCCAGAGCACAAGCAAAAGCAGAGAATAACACGTTTACGCTTCGTCTCCCTCGGCGTTCCACACCTTCGGCAACTCTCTTTCTTCTTTCGTCTTGGCGCACTGGCATCACCTTTCGTTCTCGTACGCCCATCTCCTCTCGCCGTATCATCCTGTACGCACACAGTGCTTGTCACGTACGCTCGCGCAATCTTTGCCTCTGGCTGCTTCTCGGGCCCATCCTTCCATCCATCGCATGCGGATTCCATGACTCTGACCCGAAATCTGAATTAAGAGTATTACGGGTGCCTGCAACTACACAAGCCCTGCCTTTCCGGGACCTGTCTGCCCACCCTTGGCGATGCCGGTCCCACTAGTGACTATGCCGTCGATCCTTCACGAGTTCACCATGTCCCACGATTCGTACCTTGTCCTACGCCCACGGGATGCCTGTGCAAGGCGAAGCTCGGCTCCGTCTGGGTCGACATATAAAAATAGCACAGGAAACCGTGAAGGGTCTATACACGTTTTGATGGGCGCCCGACGTTGCCAGTGAGCCTACATTTAGTGTCACGTCTTTCGATCTCAGTATCGTATTCGCGCTCCGCTTGCGCCTTCGTACTCGGTCCTTTAACAAAGCCGCCTCCTAATGAACGTCTCTACCACCGCTTGAACGTCACCTTCGACATGCCGGCTCCATGCTAGGGTTTCCGCAGCAGCGCCGGATGGTCTGGAAAGCGCCTCGATGGCCAAAATAGGATATGTAGGCGTCCTTCATCCTGTGTAGTGATCCTATCTGACTCGACCCGAGCAGGTATAACCCACCGCTCAGGTCTTGGTGCCTGTGCTACGACGCCGTCTCTTCAACAAGCTCAGCTGCGCTCCGTGCTCACCGTAATCAATCCGATAGCCAACAACCAATTCGCGCGTGCCGTCTCATTTAATTTACCATCCTAGCATCGTTGGTAATTCTGTTAAGGAGCTTCGAAGACCGGAGAAGCCGCCGCGGAATCCGAATCCCATATCGGCGCGCACGGCGTAACCCCCACCGCCGACAGTAGGACTTGTGGCGCCCCAAGTCGACGCGCGCCGACGCGCTACAGCACATCCCTATCATGTCGAGGGTGCGGCTGCCCCGCCCCATCCTTCCCTATCATCGCGCCGGCGCGACGCCGCCCGACGTGAGCGGTCTTGTGACATTAATTTCACGGTGTCGCGTGATAGGCCTGTCTCCGGCACGCGAGACCTCCCCGCCGTTCGTGATCCCGGTGCGGCGCGTGCCCGCTCTCACGCCGTCGGCTACGCTTGCCGTCCCGTCGCGCGTAAACTTCCATGCGCGCCGAGAGTCGTGACGGAACAACGCCACTACAGACGGCTCGTTGCACGATCGACATCGGGCTGATGTAGCGCACACCGGTTGCTTAATTTGAGGATCGCACGGAGCACACGCGGCGCGGGCGCGTCCGGGCGTGCGTCATCGGACTCTGGCAATGCCGGCTCTCGCTTTCTGTGGTCGCGTCCAGCTTCAAGGCAAGTAGACAGCATCGGTGCAACGTCGAGCGTCAAGGCTTCTATCTCCCAGATTCTTTGGCAGGTTCATGGCGCCATCTTGTCACGATGCTCGGATCGTGTTTGGCCCCCGAGACGCGCGCCGGCAGTCGAGCGAAGCCCGCGGTGCTCTGCCGACCCTACGTGCGCGGCGACGTCGTACAGATACGCCAGAAGCGCTGTATAGGATGCGGGATGTTAGCGCAGGTTTGGGAGGATGTCCGTTTAGCCAAGGATGGATCTTCCAGCTTTCGAGGCGGCCTCTTATCTCTGAAGCACCGCTACGATGATTGCAAATCTGATCCCTACGTGAACTATCCCAAGTTGGTATTGTGCGGCGTAACGAGGCTGGTGGCGGTTGTACCCTAGGAAGTTCGAAAGCAGGCGTTTGCTGTTCGGGTTGGACTCAATGCGGCGATATGCATTGCATGTAAACTATGCTGAGCAAGGATGTCGATAACGGCACAAAGGTTGAAGAAGATCTCTACGAGGACGACTATCGCCGTGAGGTTACTCAAGAACTAAACGGGCGTTGTATGGGTAAGGACAGCCTCTTGCAGAGAGAGAGATTGGCTGCGTACAGTCTGGTATGAGGGACACACGTGGCAAGATTAGATCATAGTATAGGTGCTGAGTCATCAGAGCCCGTCGTCGGCGTGGCGCACGCGATCCGTGGCAGCGAGTCGAAACGCCCGCCAGCGCACGACGTGTACCGCATCCTCCAACACTTCCCTTCCTTTCCAAATATCCTCGGCGTAGGCCCTCCTGGTACCACAGCCGTCTGTATTCACTCTTCTGTGGCTGATGACTGATGGCTGACGAGCGATGGCTCGCCGACACAGGCTCGTTCCTGTCCCGCACGCATGAATACCACCGAACACCAGGCGAAGGCTCCCCCCGAGCTCCGCAACGTCGCCCTCTTCCTCCGGAGCACTAGCTCAGGTCTCAAGTCGCGCCCGGGCGTTCTGGGCGGCAAGCGCGTTGATTATTTCAAAGGTGCGCCTCGCGCGCCGTGCGCCACTGCTTGTGACACTTATCCAACACGTGTCCCGCCCGCGCCCGCCCAGGCAAATCCGCAATGAAGGCACTGCTGTCTCCCGCGTACGCGAAGCTGAAGAACGTGCCGAAGGTCGCGTCCGAGACGGACGCGAAGACCGTCCTTGGCTCCGTCGTCCCGTACGCGTTCTTCCTCCGCGTCGAGCGCAACGCGGGTGGGCTGGGCTCAAAGCACCTCGCGGTGAACACAATGCAGATGTTTGCGCCGGAAGAATACTACGTCTGGTTCTTCGAAGGCGCGCAATGGATGATGTACGCCGGCGGGATCGGCATGGTCGCTGTCGTGCTCACCGGTGTTATGTTCCCGCTCTGGCCACCCGTCATGCGCCAGGGGGTCGGCTACTTGTCCTACGTCGTCCTCGGCCTGCTCGGCCTCCTCTTCGCCATTGCAATTGTTCGCCTCATCTTTTACATCATCACCGTCATCGTCGTCAGCCCTGGCATCTGGATATTCCCCAATCTCTTCGCCGACGTCGGATTCGTGCGTAGACCCGCCTGAGCTCGCTTTCACACCACTCATGGACACGCGCTCGTACACCCATAGGTTGAATCGTTCATCCCGCTGTGGGAATGGGATATTCCCAAGAAAAAGACGAAAAAGCGGAAGGGCGACAAGGGTAAAGAGAAAGAGAGCGGCGTATCAACCCCGCAAGGAGCGACCATCGAAGAGGTGCACGACTCTGGCATCTCGGACGGTTCCCGGCCAACGAGTCGAGGGCCGACGATAGAAGAAGCGGAGGAGTAATTGTACATCCCCTTCGTCTTCTTTTTCACCACCCGCATGTACACTGCATACCGCTTGTGTTACGTTTGGCCGCTTTTCTGCGGTATCACTCTGGCTTGGTAGGAGGGGTGTCTGCCCGCGGCGGTACCAAGGTCGCACCGCGCTCGGTGCGGGCGATACGCTGTAACGCGAGTTTGGCCCGCATAGCGCCGTCTCGTAGCCCAATCTGCATCGACTTGTCAAACGCTGCCTGGAAGAGCTCCTTCGCGGAATTAGTGTCCTTGTCCATCTACGCCATGTAAGAACAGCCGAGCATGACGAGAGTAGCAAAGACTACGCACCTCTCGAATCGTTGCCAAGTTGAATAGCGTCACAGCTGTGGCCTGCTCACACATGCTGACGCCCGACAAGTAACTTGCGCCGGCCTTCGTCTTATCGATAACTTCGAGGGCTTTCCGTGCCCATGCCTCGGCCTGGTGGATCTTCTCGGGCGTGAGCTTCCCGCGTAAGATAAGCTCGGAGAGGTTGTTCATCATCTGCGCGCCTGCATGCCTGTCAGCGTATCGCAACAACCCACCGCACGTCGCGCACCTCTGCACACGTCCTCAAGAGTGCCCTTCTTTCCTGAGTCCTCCGGCGGGATCAGCAGCGAGATGGCTTGCAGATACAGCGGCAACGCGTAGCTGTCCACGGAGTGTCAGCGCCCGGGCACGCCAAGAAAGACAAGAGCGCAGCACTCCACTCTGCCCGTGCGGGCGTAGAATTCGCCGAGCGCCTCGATCGGCGCGCCGATGTCCGCCGTCGTGAGCCAGCGCGGAAGCTCGAGCTCCGCCAGGACGACGCGCGCGTTCTCGTCTTCGCTCGATGCACCCTGCACGCCATTCGGTTTGGGCGCATGCTTGTCGGTGGCGCGCGCGACACGCAGCGCGTCCTCGACCGCGGTGACACGCCAGCTCTCTTCCTCCGCGTCGCCGAGCGAAAACGCGTCCGCGAGGTCGCCAAGCTTATGTGCGATCGCGACGCCGCGCAAGCGCTCTGGGCCCGAGAGTACTACACGGTGGTCGCGCAGGAGCTCGTACGCACGCTTGTAGGCGTCGAACGCAGCCGGCGCGAGCTGAGCCTTCTCGAGGACCTCGCCAAGCGCGACGGCGATGCCCGATATCTTGAGGTACGGATTCGTGCCGAACTTATCAATATCGAGTGCAAGCGCCGCATCATACGCTCTAGAGATTTGTCGGAGGTCAAGATAGATGGGGAACGGACGGGAAACGGTGCTCGCTTTTGGAAGTGCTTGGCGGAGAGGCGGTAGTTCGTGTCGTGCTTGGCCTTCAGCCCTGCGCGCAAGTCTGCGCGCAGCTCGGGAGGGAACGTTGTAAAAAGCTGGTAGATCTCGTAGCTTGGTTGGGACGGGTTAGGGAAAGAATAGAAACGGCAGTGTAGATACAGGGACGTACAGGCCATATGCAGTTGACCCCGAACCGAGAATGATGAGTATCCAGAATAAAGTCGAGATCCTGATGCCAGATTTTGGCTTGGGGTTTTGAGGTTCAGCTTGTGGGTTTGTATTACTCGACGGAGGATCCGGGGCGGCAGCTGTTGCAAAGCGTCGCGAGGCTAGGGCTGGCGCACGAAAATGGGCGACAAGCTGTCGACGGCATGGTGCTACCGTTTTCGGACGGTATAGTATAGCCACACTGTGCGGAGAAATACTACTCGGAAAGGGTGAGAGGGGGCCAACACGGTGTGTCGACGAGGACTTGCCGACTCAACATGACAGACACGTCGATGTGCGCGCCTGCACAAGGTCGTGGCGTAACATACATGACGTCACCCCGGATGATGCCGACCATTCCCTATCCAGTTCAACTTCAATGGCCTCCCGACTCGAGTCTCCTCCATCGTCGCGACTTCGACCCCCCCACCACACAACGTAGCGAGTTCACGCACACTGGGCGACAGAGCGCCTTACATCGTTCACTCACAGCACGCCTCTCGCTTAGGATATCATAACATAAATTATCTCGGACGCGCTACGAGGCAGGGCTGAGTTCGGGTTGAGCGCTGGCGCCGCGCCATGATGTGGAGAGCATCTTTATGTTTACAAACTGCCACCGTACTATAACTTTCCATTGTTCTATCATAGAGCTTGGCTGACATCGGTGTCGTCGTGGGTGCTGTCCTGTCGACTCCCTGCGTTCTCCGCCTGCTCAGCACGCGAACGTTCTCGGGGTCGTTAATTCGTTTGGACGATGTAATGTACGGGAGAATGTCGCATACGAGCGAAAGAATGTGGTACGATCGCACTATGTATACCTGCAGCAGTGGGATGGAAGAGACGAAGAGCAATGTAGACCTCATGGGCGACTGCAGTGCGTCTAGGCCCGCGCGCTGTGGCGAACATTAGGGCCGCACGCCGTGGCTCAGGAAGGGCCCGTGAGTGCCGCAAGTTCCCGATCGTACGGAGCGCTGGCATCAAGCTCTGAGTCTTAAATTCCGGGACTCGGAGCGGACCCAGCAAAAGACCTATGCCCCGACTTGCCCCGACTCTGCCCCGACCGTTCGGAAAGCGGTCGCGTGCTGCCAATGTAAAGCCCTTTCGAGTCGAGCTAGCAGTGCGCAAGATAGGCTTTAGATTGGCGGAGGCGTCGGTAACGGGCCCGAGGGTCCGTGTATGTGCGATTTTACAGTATGTGCCAGCGACCACACTGCGTGTGCACTGTAGTCGAAAAGCGACGACACCGGGATCGTGCGGAGGGCCACAGACGCTGCCTCGTGTGAGCAAAGCGCCATCGAGGCAGCTCATCATATGCGTCATATGGCGTCCGGCAGGTCCTGCGTGAGTAAATAGGATCAAAGCGAGAGACGAGCCGATAGGTTACGGGTATCGGCGCCGAGAGGAAGCGAAGGGCGGGATCGACAGCCGCGGGAGGGAGTGGAGGACAAGATGTGGCCGAGATGGGAAAAGAATTTTCCTAGAGGGGCGAGGACGGGACGCTCGGAAGCCTCACTGTTGGTTCAGGCGCAAGAGTTTAAAAGTGAAGTGAGACTTCAAGAGTAAAGTCAGAATAGTAAGAATACAAGACAGGAGAGGTGGACGGAGATTAGGTGGACGCGAGTGGACGGATGGTGGGGCGAGCAGCTGGAGTGGATGATCAAGTCGAGTAGCTGAACGAAGTGAGGCGACTCGGGGAGAAGATAGGTAAAAATAGGGGGCGAACAAGTATTTAAGTAAACATTGATGTCATCTCTCCAAGTCGACCTCGGCTGGGCTCCCTCATCAACAAAGTAGTTTTCTTTTCGGCGACGCGAAAACTCGACACCATCCACATTCCTTTAACGATTCTACGATCTTGAACGAGTGCAACGAACGATTGATCACTGAGGCGGTGCGAGGCAACAGCAGGTCGCAGCGTGCAGCACCATCTTCACTCCGAACAAGCCATATATATCGGAACAAGCTCTTTGCTCGGGATGGACGCACTGCAAGCCCGGGCCCCATCTATGGACGCGATTTATGCGGTAAATGCATCTGGTCAGCCTGACGGGAGGGAATGTCCATCGGAGGTACGTGGTATGTTTACTTTGAAAAGGGGATGGAGAGGATGGATGAGACGTGTGATGGGATAGATGGACGTCAAACCCCCGCCGTCTCCTTCGCGGTCTTTCCTCCGCAAAGTTGCATCAGCCACCCGCAGCAAGCTAGGAAGCCGTGTCCGAAGGGCCCGTTCTCAGAGTTCATTACAGGCCTCCATGCGGGGCTCCCAACACCCTCCTCCCCGCCCAATGTCTGTCACCGTCCTCCAGCATCCCGCGGCCAGAGCAAAAGTACCTCTAGATGCAGACAGGGTTATCCTCGAACGCTTCACTTCTCGCCCCGGTTCTCGCAACTCAGCAGACCCTCTCGTCGCCCTCCGGCCTTCAGCTCAGGCCCCGCTACCACAGACGACTACCGTCTCCGTCTCCGCGACTGACCCAGCTTCGGTTCGGGGATATCCTACTCATCTGCCTACGAGCAATCTTCCCCTTTCACAGACTCTTCAACCGACTCCCGCTTCCGACCTCGATGCTCTCCCTTCTCAGGGTAACCTCACCGAGCCTCACATTCTCACGTTGGGTGCGACCCCTGTTCTTGCTCGGCCTCCACAACGCAATTCGTCTTTACTCTTGTCTTCTTACCCGAACCCTTCCTCCAAGCGAGTTCCGTCGCTTTACCGACCTCCAGACCCTCGCCCATCCTCCGTTGTCTATTCACCGGATGCACCACCCGTTGATGCGCGTCCCTCCACAGCCTCCACATCCGAACGTACCCCGAAGCCCGAGCTGCATCCCCTGCCCAACCCGCGGCCCACAGACGCTTCCGTGCACGCGACCTCCGTGCCCGATTTCCGAACATCCGCAGTCACGTCCCCGGACCTCGAGGTCCAATTCGAGCACGTTCTACCACAGCCTCTTGCGATCACGGCCCCGGCACCCGTAGGCCTGGCACGATCACCGCTGCCGCCGGCATGGCGAGCCGAACATTCATCTCCCGCGGATGACGCATCCACCGAACGGGTCCCCACGGCGCCGAGTGCCCCCGCATCCGTGAACACCAGCTCCGATTGTGCGTGTCTGAGAACTGTGATCGGTCGTGTGTACTCGCTCTGACGTACGATCCTAGCGCCGTTGCACCTAGTGCTGCCCGACCATCTGCACATCGCGTCCTCACCGCGTCTTGCTTCAAGCTCTAGTCAGCACTCTGCCTCACCAACACCATCATCTTCGCGCCTCGCATCGGGCTCTGGCACGACCCCACGGCCCTCGCACCTCTCGCTGCCGTCCTTTTCGCCTCGTTTTGCCATCTCTTCAGGCTCTGCGCGTCTCTCACCAGCCGTAATCTCGCGCCCGCCCCCTGCACATGCAATATTCCCTCTCCCACCAATCGCGCCATCGCCCTCGTCGAGCCCTGTCCTATCTCAGCGCCAGAGTCGCACACTCAGCCTGCGCAGCATGCCGAGTCTGCTCATAGAGGGCGCGCAGGACGTGCCGGAGGCCAATCACGATAACGCGATCCTGGACGGGCTTGAGGAGGATGAGGAGGACGAGGAGGACGAACATGGGCACGAGCACGCTTGCGAGACGGACGACGAAGACGACTCTACGTCCACGGAAGCGCCAAAGCCAGCAGAGACGCCACGCCCGACTGTCTCCATACCCCTACCGCGGAACCTCTCGCGCTTGACGCCCTTCGCTACGCCGTCTTCCACTGTGTCGCGCGCACCGGTCGACTACTTTAATCACAGACCGCCTAGTGTGGTAGACGCGGCCACGCCGCGTCCGTACCCCAACGCTTGGGCGCCCATGACACCGGCGTCGCCGGCAGCGTTGCAGGTATCACCGGTTCCATCTGCGTGGACGCCGAAGACGCCGGAGAAGACAGGTAAGATGACCGTCCCAAGTACGCCCGTGACGCCGGGGCGAGCAGACAAGGCAGCTGCGTCGAGCACACCGAAGCCCGTTTCCAGCACACCGAATTCAGGAGCGGTGACGCCCTCGAGCCACGAGGTGCAGCCGCGCATCGTGCCAATGCCGCCCGTCTCACCCGGTATGCCGACTACAACAGATCTCGAAGTACAGGACGTGTCCAGCATCGTATCGCACATCGACGGCGCAAGCGCGCCCGGTTCTCCCGCTCCTGCAGCGCCGAACGCACGAAACCCCCCCTCCGCAACAGGCACGCCTGCTCTGCGGCCCTCATTCTACCAGCAGCCGTCGCGTTCGATGATAGACATGACGCAAGTCGCGCTCGCACGCTCTCAAATCCTGTCGCCGCCATCGTCTCCCGTCGCCGCGCCACCGCCCGGCGCCGACGACGTCCTGGGTCCCTCGCTCGTTCGCCGCGCGTCCCTCCCGACTTTCTCACGGCGTGACGCGCTGCCGCCGCCGTATCCGTCATTCCGCCTCGGCGGGCTTCCACCGCTACAGCCGCGTGAGGACGAGGGCCGCGAGCGGCTGCCACCGTACCAGAACGACATCTACCTGTGCGCGTTCATGCCGCGCAAGGTGGAGTTTTCCTCGCCGGGCGTCCAAGCGCGTGACAGGAAGTGGCGCCGTGCGCTCTGCGTGCTCGAGGGCACCGCATTCAGAGTATATAGCGTGCGCGGCGGCGGGATCGGCGGGCTGTGGGAGAAGGCTGTCGGCGCGGGCGACGTCGCGGAGAGCCCGACGACGGCGCGCGACAGCGCAATTGTCGCGGCGCAACGACGTCAGGAGCGCGCATTCGCCGATGAGCGCGCACGCCAGGCCGCCATCGCGAAGAGTGAGCAAGAGCCCACGTCACCGTCGTCTCCGGAGTCAGCTGGGTCATCGCAGCCGCCCAGCTCACAGGCGCCGTTGGGTCGCTCGCGCCTACTTTCATCTGGGTTCTTGCGCAGGCGCGCGAGCGCGGCGGGCAGCTCGTCGGCGTCGTCGCCACCAGCCAGCGGTCGCTCGTCATTCTCGTCTGGACCGCACCCGTCGAGTTCGTCCGTGACAACCGCATCGATGCCGCCGACGCCACCGGACGCGCCTACGGTATCGCACAAGCTTCCCGCTGGCGCTTCGTCGCCAGACCGGCCGCTTTTCCATGACGTGGCGGGCGTGCCCGCGCCCGAGCCGCGTGACCTCACGCGGCAATACACGCTGCAGCATGCTGAGTCGGGGCTCGCGTCAGACTACCACAAGCGGCGGAACGTGATTCGATGTCGGATGGAGGGCGAGCAGTTCCTACTACAGGCAGTGGACGTACAGGGAGTCGTAGACTGGATTGAAGGTTTCCAGGCCGCGGCGAACATCGCCCTCGACCTGGATGAGCGGCCGATGCCAAGGGGTCCGCTGTTCCCCAGGCAAGTCTTTACCTTTTTGTGTCATGCGGGCGAAAGGGGTTGACAGCGTTCATAGGCGCCGGAGGCGGAGGAATGAGCCAAGATTAGGTGGGGAGCAAGCGGGGTCCGTCGTTGTCGTGCCAGCTGCTGGAGCAAGCTGATCACCCTATCAATATTGTCATTGGCATACACACACGATCACGTCAAGACGATCCATTCTTACTGCTCGAGAAACTTATTGGTACATCTCAGCAGAACTAGGATGTTCCGGCTGTCCGCTCTTTTCCGACTGTTCGCTGTTTTGTGCACATATGTTGTTACAGTAGTGTATGCACCGCTGTATCTAGCCCCGACCTCATAATATGTACTGATGCCTGCACGTGTTCCTGTGGCGTCTACAATAGTCGTATTGCCGACTATGCACAGGTTGCAGCCCACATCCAACATTGACGAGAGTACGTAAGGGATGCAACGGACGAAGCTAAGCAAGCGGACGCTAGTCGAGACACGGACGTATGGGTGTGAGGATGGATCAGTGCCAAGTCCGGGTATTGATGTTCGTGAGCCCACGAAGTTAGAACGTACGGGAGTGCGGCGCTACGCCGCACAGGTGCCAGTGGTGCTGTACTTTTGCGACTGGATGTTCGCTACGTGTAATACCGGGTTTTCACAGACTACGCCGATGTTGTCAGACTGACAATAGGGATCTATCGCCGGAGGTCGAGCTCAAAAAATATAATTCTTGCACATTTAATCATAGAAGCACAGCAGTAAGCCGCAGCCTAGCACGAGTACCCGAAAGATGCACATGTCCAATCCGAGCCTGGAGCATTTAATATTACAGGCTCCTTGCCATTCCCCTGCTCTGTAGGCGGCGATCCTTCAAACTTTTTTGGAACCATTCGCGAATAGATCAATGGAAGGGACCACTTTCCGTGGACAAGCCTGAGGACCGGGACCATGTATTCGAGAAACATGTGTCTACCAGACGTCATTTACCACCATCGATCTATCCGAGTGTCAATCTATTCACTTACCTTGACCTCCAAGTCCGAGTCGATCCCTGAGGCTGACCAGGATCAGGCAGATAAAGTTATTGGAGACTTGAACCTTGCCTCATTTATTGTCAACGGACCTTCGTTAATATGATATAGGTCCTGTCACGTGTAGCGAGAATTAACACTCACGCCAGGCGAGGCAAAAGCCATGGAACTCTGACGTGAGGAGCCTGAACGAGCTGTCATCACTGCATTCAGGACTGTCATACTCGGCAGCGCTCCACAAGGATTGCTTCGATTGGCTGAGACAGACACGACTGTCCTCGTAAGGACATCGGCTACAGCACACCCGATCTGATGCCCGGCCTGCCGCAACCTGCATACAAGATACTCCCCAACGAGCTGCTTGTCGGGTAGGAGCGCCGGCTAATATTCACAACTTCGTAGTCAGCGCATCATTGCGGAATGATTGAAAGGATGGGACTTGTTCAGTGAAAGATTTGGACGGGTCGCTAGCTTTCTCAGCCGCTGGCTGTGGGCCTGGAAACAGATACATGCTAATCCGTTTATGTCCCATCTTCGCAGGAAAATTCAGCACCCGCAAGACAAAGATCGTGCGGATGAAGTAGAAGGCGAGCATAGAGACACTCGCGGCGACCATACCAACGTCAACGTCAGAGAGGTCCTCCGGGATCCGGATGACAGAGACGGTGCGCCAACTGTAAAGCCCGTTGTAAGCCTATTTCACTGGCAGATTTTCCCTGCTGAGGTGAGTGTCTGGGCGCACGACCGTGTGCTGGGTCCTGGCTGCTTGGTGGCGCGCGCGATCAAAGCGCCTGCTAGGGTAAAATTAAAGTCGTACGCCTCGTGCCAGCGGCCTACTTGAACGCGCGCGAATACGAAAAATGCTAGGAAGTACATAAACGATCGTCCTACCATTGTGCGAGAACGGAATAGACAGCATCTGCTGCACAACGCCTTCTGGAAAACGGGTGTATGAACACATGAAGAGGCGAGGAATATGGGACAACGACTATGGCGTCAGGTGGTTGAAATAGTCTATTAACCCAGGCATGGGCCGCAGACAGAGCTAGATGTCTGGGAGCAATGCATCTTAGGGGCGACTCATAAACGCTCACGAAGAGAGAAAGAAGAACGAGAATCTATATGCCTATGAGATCTAGTAAGCACGGGAAGAATAAGGCAAGAATGATTACAGCTTCAAGGCGATGCAAGCATCTTGGTGGGAGGAGCTTCATGTCTACTGGTACCGCCATTTGTCGTCGGGATGCTGTCAGCGACGTCGGATATACTGGCAGTAGAGAACGGGGTTTGGCCAAATTTCTTCTCCTTCAGCCACCTTGCCGCCGCAGACGACGGTGGCTACCCCCAGCTCCAATAGACGAGGTCGCATAGGGGCGAAGGGGGTACTAGGAGATCCTCGCTATCAGATCAGGTTGGCTGGCGGCCGGCCGCCGACGGGGTGTCAGAGATCGCACACGGGAAGTATCGACCGATCCTTTCACTCCCGGTCGAGGACCGCGCCCGGGACATGGCGCGAGCCATTCTGTCCTTTCGCCTCGTATCTTGAATACACAAACGTGTATATAACGACCACCGCATCTCGGAGAACGGGACCACATTGCAGCTCCTACAAGCTAGCAACATTCCAGCATATCAGCAACTTACTGAAGCTGTCTCTGATCCATCCCCTCTCGGCATGAACCAATATCTTTGTTATTGCCCCCAGTGCGTCAAGGATCGCGCCTGGCATCAGCCAATGGCCTTTGCTACGGAAGGACCTCATGCCGTAAGGAACGATGGACATGCTCTGGAGGTCAGTACTGGCGTAATACCTGCCCAGTATCTGGCTCACCACTAGCAGTTCCCATACCCTCCCACTTGGTCGCCCTCCGGTCCTACCGTGTACACATCGACTACGAGTGAGAAAACCGCGCATGTTGATGGCTCTGCTCCTCTTCTCTATCCGACTTCGTCGGCTCAAGATGAAATCAGAGAGGGTGTCGAGCCCGCCGAAGGCTCCTCGAAGGGATACAAAGGAAAGGCGCCGGCAAGCAGCGATCCGGCCACCTTCCCGACAGCGCATCACGGTACTAGTTCAGATACACAGGGCGAGGCCTCGGAGAGTACAGTTATCCCGACATCGAGGCCGGTCACCGAGACGCAAGTGTTTGAGGAAGATGGATCCTATTGCATCGTCACCCGTATTCGTGTGAGTCGTGCACTTATTCTAGCACAGCAGCGAGCGGCTGAAGGAGATGAGAAGTACCGTTAGTAAACGAGAAAATTCAACGCAACAATGGCAACTCATCATCCTCAAGGAATCCGCCGGGGCTGTCTTTATCTTTCCACATCATTGAGTCGCCGCCGCCGGTCTCTCCTACGGCACTTGACCTTCAGAAAAGCCAGCTACGATTCTGATCATACAGAAGTATTATATGCAAAAATATACTTTTTGTCTCGGCATATGCCTACACGATGCATAGTCTTGCTCTTCAGAAAAGGTGATGGTAACATACGAAAATGGAAACATATATATGGCTTGACGCTGCCTTCACGAAAGACCTACTGTGCCAGGGTATGAGCTGTCCTCTCCGTCCAAGGATGGCTTCAAGTGTCCGATGGAAACAAGGTGGGGCACAGGACATGCATAGTGAAAGGCAAGCCCGAGATGGAGGAAAGGTGGAACCAGACTGCCACGTTGCTCTACGGCAACGTCCGAGAACGCGTTTGTCTTGGATGAATCCTTTCGTGTATTCTTTCGTGTATTAACTGTTCGGGCAAGCTGGAGATGGACGGTCGATGAGTGCGCTCGCATTCTCGCACTTTCTCCCCCGACAGCTATCCAATCTTTGGACCCCCGCTTTCCTGAATTCCCTCAGGCGTCTTCACACCTCCCTCATCTCCGCCGGGACCCCGGCAGAGCGTACATTCCGCCAGCTGCTCCAGTACCCCGCCTCCTCCCCCGACCCAGCCGTGTTCGAGGATCTCACCTCCGGCGAATACCTTTCCGCACTCGAATCCGTCGACTCTCAGGCTGGTCTTGACAGGGACAGCGGTGCCCGCATCAACTCGGGGCCATGGGACCTCTCTTCGGTCTTGCGACGCCTCGTCAAAGAAGACCGCTTTCAAGAAGCCGAATTGCTCTTCCAAGAGCTCAAAGAGCTCAATTTTGAGGTCCGCCCCTCCATAGAATATGCCAAGATGGCGCGCTATGCAGTCAGTTCTGCAGTTTGGCCAAGGGAGGGAGAGTCCGTGCGCGATCCAGTCATAGCGCTGGAGACCTGGGCTTCGCTCATTCCAAATCGTCCGCCTCTTCCTATCGTTCACGCAAGAATCGACAACAAGGAACTGCCCCGCAACAAGGAAGCGATCAGATTGCTTCGTGTTCATGAGCTCGGCCACTTCCTTATGCGTTTCTCTCGTGTGCCCGCGCGTGTCGTTGTGCGCTTCGCCCTTCTCGCCGCGGAAAAAGGCTACGGCCGCGACATTCATGCCCACATCACACCCTACCTCACCCGCCACCTCTCCTGCGACGAAACTGCTCAGTTTCTGCACGACTTTCATCTTGCCATGAGTCAACGTAGCGTATGCCCACCGGGCGGCATGATCGGCCGAATAAGACGGAGTATGTGGGGTATGGCGATTCGAGCCGCCTGTAACTCGGGTCGGCGAGCAGACGCGCAAAAGCTTTTGGATCTGGCACAGGTCCATAGCGTCATGCCGACACGTTTCACTCTCCGGTACTTGGAAAGCGCCCTCAAGGTTCATGGAGAAAATCACAGCACGAGCGATACCCAAACCTTGCTACCCCGCGATTCTTCATCACATGCAGATTCACCCCCTCCCGAACCTTTGACGGTAGCGCGACGATACGTTCTGTCCCCCCGCCATACCCTCGACGTCAACATCACACTCGCCCAGCAAATCCTGCGTCATGGTGATTGCCACGACGGCATCCTGCGTGCACGACCCCTCGTGCCCTTTTTCACCATCTGTGCCGACAAAGCTAGTGCTCCGGTCGTCGTCATCCGCCGCCTGTACGCGTTCGCATGGCGACTTGGCACGAGGTCGCTGTCCATCCTCATCCACGCGCACATGCTTCATTACATCGCTCTTCACCGCACAGACAGTGCCCTCAGTCTTTTCACGCGCTTCTTTCATCCTGTCGGTGTACCCGTTGCCACGCTCTATGGAGAAGGAGCTTGCCACGGCCGCTCAGGTAGACTCGTGACCCCCGACAAGCTCTACCCGTCGCCAGTCATCTCCGCAATGGTCTGGACCTGCCTCGTAAACCGTGCGACCAAACGCGAGCAATTCCTGAGCCTCTACACGGAACTAAAGCAGCTCGCGAAGAAGGACCCTCAAGCGCTCACAGCCACGCACTTCCAACATTTTCTCCTCCCACGTCGCCACTTTCAACTTGTCCCCGACCTGCGTGCGCATGCGCTTCGCGTGTACGAGGATATGCGTGCACTGGGCGTCCCCCCCTCCTGGCGTACATTCATCACGCTCGCCCAGGTGTGTGTCTATAAGGGCGAACTGGACGATGCACGCAGCTTCTTCGAGGAGGCGCTGCGTGTGTGCGATGCTGGACTTGCCCAGGCGACATCGCGCGCGACCGATGCGAGTTTAACCGATGAGACGCGGGCCAACGGGCGTGCGGCGCGTATCCGTTGGACGCGGTATAGAGCGCAGGTATGCGGACTGCTCATTCGCTCGCTGTTGAAGAAAGGGCTCGTCAACGACGCACATTTCGTTGCCAATATACTCAGGAAGGACCTAGAGTACCAGCGGGGCATGGATGCAGAGGTGGACCGTGCGCTTAGGCTGTTGGAGGGCGTTGATGCATGGAATGCTCGGAAGCGGGCGGACGAGGCAATGATGATGAAGGCTCGGGAGGAACTGGGGAACGGCTCTATCGGTGTGGATGTCCGGGAAGCGCACGAAGTTAGCACCGATCCGTGAGGTGGCACTAGTGGCCCAATCTCCGTCTTCAACTGTGCGTGTCCATCTTCTTATGTGGGTGTCATATTTGGCCGTTTGACATGCTCACACCCCTACAGCTCTAGGCGCTCAAACCCGTTTCCACGCGCTCAGGCCTCCGCTCTCTACCCGCAGAGCATGCCGTCCAGCTTTGCCGCCCAATACAAGTTTTCATCAATCCCTGCCCTTTTCTCGAATGTTGTTTACTGTATCATCGCCTATATCCGGTCGCGCATCTCCTTCTATAGTATGTATAATCAGCCTTAAGTCGTTTCATGCTACCTTCCCTTTCACCAAACTCGAAGAAACGGCGATGTCTTCGTCCATGATCGATGATCATGCACCTGTGCTGTTTCTTTAGCCCGTCGCATTACTTCAACCCGGTGACAATGCGAGGCCCGGTCGGTTGCGAGCATTCCTTGTGCAAGCTTGTGCATCGCTAGTAAGTAGAACTAAGAGACAACATCCCTCCGTAGGCGGCGCCGTTCACGAAGCCTATCGAGGTACGAAGAGTGTGTCGCCTGCTAGTTTCCCCATAAGCTTACACTCGACAGTGATAGTACACTACAGGATACCAGAACCCTAAGCTACATGACTATCCGAATTCTACAGTACTATACGAAGGTATACTTATTCTAGTTTGCACCCAAGCTTCATGGCGGGCGTAAAAGGTATACTGATGTCCGTCGAAGTCCGATAGCAGGAACTCCGTCTCTCCGTCCTCTCCTTCCCTGTCCCTTTAAATACCACCTAGACGCATACGTAACGCACCTCATGCGCTAATATCCATCACATCTTCCCTCTCTACCAGCTCGAACCCAGGTGTCGACGGTGTTTCAACACCGAGCCTCCACTCGTCGCGCACGCGCTGAAAGACAAGTCGAAGCGTCGACATGGCGCCCTTCTCCTGCACAAGCAGGACCTGACACCCGCCAGCCGGCGCAAGCACGCACTCGGCGCGGAAGCGGACGGCCTTGACAAGCAGCGCGCCCGTGCGCGGATCGTACGCGTCCCGGATGGCGCACTGCAGCACATCGCCTGGACCAAAGGCGATAGCAATGTCCGGGTGTGCGCGCACGAGCAGCTGATGGAGCTCCGCGCGCGCGACTCCCGGTGGTGCTGTCGAAGGGAGGCCATAGACGTGCGCTTTCCAGTGGAAAAGATTGGAGAACCAGCCTTTGACTTCGCCGCGCGGCGATTGCAGCAGTGATGACTTAGCAGTCGTTATCGGCGCGGGGGAGCCGAGCTCCGGGGCGGCTGCAGAACACAGCTACAGGTCAGCGTCCCAGCCGACGGGATGGATGGTGCGTACCCTTGCTCTTGCGCTCGCGTTCCTTATTCATGGAGCGCGTGATCCGGTCGGAGCCGTAATTGCCCATGTCCTTCGCGAACGCCTTGCCAAGCCCAAGCCCATCCCGGCTCTCATCGGTATTTGTCCCCCGCCGCGTGCGTGCACCGGCGTTTTCCTTCCCCGCCGCGCCTGCAGATCCGTCCTTCGCGGGCACGCACGGCGGCTCGTCCGCATCCGACGGCGGCAGCGGCGATGTTTGGGCGCGCACGAGGATGTTCATCCGGTTCGCAAGGTCGTCGATGGTGCGCTGGACGGCGGGGTCTGCGACGCGCGGAGGGCTAATCAGCGAGACGTGGGGGCCTCCGACACTGCTCATCGTGAACGCCGAACGGTATGCTGGTGAAGATGCGGGCCCCAGTGGTGCGGCGCGCGTGTGCTGGCGCGGCGTACGCGAGTCGTGCGCGGGGGGCAGGGGCTGTAGCGGGCTCCCGGGCTCTACCGGGAATGTCGCGGTCGTCGGCGTAGAACCCGTCGGCGTCGACGCGGGGCGAGGCCGCGGGCCCGTAGGCGAGACAGGGCGTGAGCGGCGCGAACCAGAGGGCGGCGTTGCGGGCACAAGAGGCGGGAGGTCGTGTGGATTCATGCGTGCTGGCGCGGTATAGCCACGCTCCATTGCGTGCGCCATGAGTGAGTTATGCTCTGGGATCGCGGCCGAGTCGAGGCTCAGCGGTCGGCTCTTCTTTGAGAGGGGCGACATGTGGAGGCGCGTGATCGTCTTGGCTTTCACCTGCGGTGACGCGGTGGCGACTTCCTCTAGGTCGGCGAGGATCCCGTGCTCCTGTAGCGCCAACTCGCGGTGTCGGTACAGGAGGAAGTAGAACGCTTTGGCCAGCGTGCCTTCTCCTGGTGGGGAGAGGAGCTCGGCCTTAACCTCCTCGGCGTCCGCGGCCTGCGACCAGATGACGCAGAGCGACTCGAAGACATCCGGGTTGATGTGTCGGGCGGATGCCACGGGCCGCGCGAGCTCAGCCACGGACGGTGCGGGAACGTATGCGATACCAGGAGTATCGAGCGCGAACCACGGGTGTGTAAGAATTTCCGGGATCTTGAATGTGTCAACCGTGGCCAGCAGTGTACATGTCGGTCGGACGTACCGTAATGCGACGGTGCACGTCGACAACGAGCATGCGCGCAAGGAGGTCCTTCGCGAGCGGGTCGACGAACGACGGGATCTCATATTTACCACGCTTGACCTTGCCCAGCAGCACGCGGACATCCTTATCGTCGAAGGGCAGACGACCGGTGAGGAGTGCGAAGAGAATAACACCACAAGACCAGATATCGGTCGCGGTACCCTCGTATTTATACCCATGGACGATCTCCGGGCTGGCGTAGTGCGGACTGCCGCAGCTCGTCTCGAGCTCGAGCGACGGTGGGGCAAAGGTTGCCATCCCCCAGTCGGCAATCTTGATTAGCGGCGGGGTGATCGTCGCTATGAGGATGTTCTCCGGCTTGAGGTCGCGGTGGATAATCGAGAAGGCATGCGCGTAGGACAAGCCGTAGATGATCTGCTTGAAGTATGCGAGGGCCTCCATGGGCTGCATGCGGCCGCGGTTCACGAGGAAGTCAAACAGCTCGCCACCTTGAACAAACTCGAGGATAAGGTAGAGCTCCTTCTCGCCCTCGTACACGTCGTAGATGCGGAGAATGTTTGGATGGTTCATGAGCTTCATCATGGTGATCTCGCGGTCTATCCCGAGGCGCTGCTTATCTGTCTTTGCGACACGGGTGTTCATGGATAAGTTGGATCCAAAAACAAAATCTACGGGGAGGATTTTAACGGCGGCGAGCTGTCCGGTCGTACGATGCTTGGCAATCTTGACGCGGCCACTGGCGCCCTTGCCAACGCACTCGCCGATGATCCAGGGCCCCACATATTGGGCGTCGTCCGGGTTCTCGAATGCACTGGATCCTGCAGCAGCCTTTTCCTTCTCCCAACGGGTACCGTGGTGAGCAGTATAGGCAATCGGAGGAGCACGAGGGGGACTGTCAGCGTTGGCGTGTCGAGTAGTGGGCATCGGCGAAAAAAGAGGGGCGTAGGAGTGAGCGGAAGGGTTACAAGGCCGGCGGGAAGGATTGGTCACTGGGCGGGGGGACAAAGATGGGTGGTTGGGTTGGAAGGATAGAGACCGCCACAGGCCCGATCTGGAGAGTCTGAGCCGAAATGTGTTATGAGCGTGGGATAGCTGGCACGCATATGATCGGCACGTGTACTCGGGTCGAGATTGGCCACGTGATCGTGATAGACGTGGCCGAGAGTTCCGAAAGAGGTCATGGATCGAGACAGGCTGATCGTCTCCTGTGTCTCAGTCGGCCACTAGCTGCGACCGTGGACTTCTCACCTCGTCCTTCTTTCTGTTTTTATTGGGCTCTCCCTTTCTCCAGCGTCGGTGATCCTGAAGGCCTAATTGTCGTCGAGTGGTGCCTTGTCAAGCGGCGCTGAGGTCACTGCCCACCCCTTCCCCATCCCCACCCGCTTCTCGCTCCACAGCGGAAGTCCTACCTGTTTGCGTGCGCTCTCCGATCTCCTAACTTTCCGCCATCTCCCTCGCCCATGGCGACCTCTCTCCTCGCTCTGGCTTTTCTCCTTCCCTCTCTATCCAGTGCTTTCACATGGCAGTTCAATAATCAGCCCCATCAATGTCAGAACCTCCAGCTCAGCGCGTCAGGAGGCTCTCCTCCGTACAGCCTCCTCCTAGTCCCTTTCGGTCCTACCGTCCTACCAAATAACATTGAGGCTCGCTCTCTTCAACAAATCCAATTCAACGATTCGTCTTCCCTCGAATTCCAGCTCAGGTATCCCGCAAACGAAACCTTTATCGCCGTGGTAAGTCTTCGTATGTTATCTGTCTCTTTGTCTGCATCCGCACATCTTGCACTCCTATTCCCTCCCCACTGGCAAGTCTCGCTCTTGCACCGCCGCACGTCCCGCACAGCCTTCTGAGCTTGTGTACCATGTCTCATCACGCGAACACTCGGATCGCTCGGGGTGAACGGAGTTGGCTTACCCACGCCCGTTCACGCGACAGGTTAGCGATTCCACCGGGTTCGGTTCTGGCGGAACGACAACCGCAGTCACCGTCCTCAATTCCGACGATACGAGCTGTTACAATTCACAGCAGTCCGTCTCTGGCAGCTGGGTTTTCAGCATCAATCCCACAGGCAGCTTAACAACATGCCAGTCCGTACGATTTTACTGGCAACAGTCCTTGGTACAGGGGTAGGAATTATTCCTGCTGCGCTCGTCTTGCGCCTTGGACTGCCGTCCGCTAACTTCGCTCCTCTCTCTATATTTAGCAACGTTACTTTCAGAGGTGTTATCCCTGGCGGTGAATCATTCCAAATCCCAATCGGCTCGACGAGCATGGACACCAATGGCACCGGCTTCAGCTGGACACCGGATATCCGCCCACAAACGACTATCGTCGTTGTCGCTGGTGACGACCGGGGGCCTGTCGGTGGCTCTTCGCCATACGTGGTCAACACCGGTACCGACTCGTCCTGCCTCAATTCAGGCTCGCCATCTTCGACGGCTGGCAATCCTGCTGGTGGTTCATATCCGACGAGTACCACTGGTGCGGGGACCGGTGGCGGCAGCGGTGGCGGCGGCAGCGGCAATGGTAGCGGCAGTGGCAGTTCGGGGTATGCGCTTATGCTTACGATGGCGTCCTCTCTTACTCATGGTTGTCTATAGCACGAATGTTGGCGCGATCGCCGGAGGTGTGGTGGGTGGCGTCGGCGGCTTGATCGCGGCGATCTTCCTTGCCTGGTTCCTCCTCTTCCGCAAAAGGCGGCGCACAGCGGCTTACAACAAGGAGCGGCCCGTCAACATCCTCCAGGATGACGAAGACGACGCAGGTGGCCGCGGCGGTGGCGAGCTGCCGCAATACTACGAGCCGGAGCCATTCCTCGCCCCCGAGCCCGCAGCTGCTACAGACCACGAGTCGGTGCTTAGTGATGGGCAGAGTGCTGCGGGCCGTCGGCCAGGGACTCCCGCTGGTTTGACGGACATCACGACAAGCAGCAGGAAAACGGCGATGCCCAGGCTCCGACCTGTCAACATCGTGCAGCACGAGGACGCGGGCCCCTCCGCCGCGCCCGGCGAGGACGAGCCCGAAACGGTGGAGCTTCCGCCAGCGTATACCCACATCCGTTCCGGTCAGGCAGCTACACCTTCGCAGGAGGGTTCGCCAGAGCCCGCGTCTACTCCCTCAGGTGGAGAGGCGGAGAGGCCAGTAGAGGCGCAGGCGTGAGTGAAGAGCGCGATGAGTTGCACCCACGATTTCTTGATGCCGCCCTTGAGGCTCCTCCCATCCGTCATACTGCTCTCCCTCACCCATGCTGCTTGCCTATCCACACACGTCTGATCTCTCTCAATCTGCCTCGCCTTGAATCTACTGCCTGACTACCTGCCACCTACCTACATACGCCCTACTTACTGTACTCTTACTATCGCACGTACGACGGAACGCCCGAGCAACGCGCGCCCCGTCCGGCCGCACGAATGGGGTATGCAACACATAACTTATGACCTCGCGCTCCACTCACTGCTGCGGACTCCACCACGCTCGCTCCATGTCGTCACGCTACGATAGGACCCACAGGTGCTCATTTGTTTACCAGCCCTACGACAGGACCTTTTTCCGTACGCTATATTGGACAGCCGATTTCCCTTCGCTCGCACATACATCCTTCCTTTTCGTATCCCTTTCCTTTTATACTTCCTTCCTTTTCGCTCCACATCTCTGCTCGTTTGCGCGTGTTTGATGTTCGCGTATCACAGTGCGGTATTAGGACACGAGGCTGGAACTGGTGCGATCCACATTCTACTACCAGTACCGTTGGTGCCGTTCGAAGGCGGTGGTTCTCGGAGCGGGTTGCATGGGCGTGCGTCGTGTCCGGACCGAAGTCCACGCTGACATGAGCGATCCGTACAGACGGTCTGGCGTATCAAGGTATGTCAGTCTTCGTTGAGGGGGTCCAGAGTGCGGTGGTGTATTCCGGAGAGCTGAACGGGGCCAAGGAAGGTATGGAGGACGTTTGGAGATAGCTGCGACAGCCAGCGCGACGACGAGACGACTCGGAACTGTACGCAAAGAGCTGGGACAGGAGATATCATGCATCAGGTCATCAAGACTCGATTTGCTGCGTCACCACCGGACTGACACACATCTGGTCCACGCTTGCCAATTAATTTTCCGGCCTTCTTCGCTGGCTTGAAGCTAGTAATCTCGGCGGTGGCGGAGACTGCTACCCAAATACTTGCACATGCTGATAGGATGGCTTAAGACAGGATAAGACGCAAGAAGAACCACCGGGGGCCCGACGTGAGGACCACTCGGATTTGAATAATAGCCGAGTGTCACCGTTGTAGGAGGCCCAGCGGATGGATGTCTTACAAGGACGCGAGTACCGCTGAGCCTGTACTAGGACGATTCACGTCCAGCTGCCAGATTGTAGCCGCCGCCGTCTGTCTCCCCCATTCCTGTTCACGGTTCCGAACGTCCCCGCGAGGTTCCGGCTCCATCATAGTAGCACTTCCGAATTCAAGTACCGCACCTTTCCGTGGCTGGCGCAGCTTGTGTTCTGCGGTGATGACCACGACAGCTAGGATATCGATTCAAGTTCACTCCTCCGTTGAATACACGGGCTTGTATTCAGCATGGCATAACTTCTTATTGTCTACCCAGAATCTGGCATCGCGGGATCATGGCACAGAAGGGGGCTCTGGACCAGTGGATCCACGGAGCCACTCATCATACTTCCTGGCCTCGCTAACTTCGATGCGTTCTTCCTCTCTCGATCCGGTGCTCAAGGCTGTTGTATCCGAACCCCCCGCGATTTCATCGGGCTTCGAAGCTCGCCACTTAAGCCTGTCAACACTGGTGGGACATAGCCGTGTAGCAGCACTTGTCGCGGTTACATGGTCCAGTATACCTCGCAACTGTTCAATTGCCTATCATTTTTCCATATTCGCTGTCAGTAATATTGACAACGAGATTCTGTTCTCCAAACCCAGCCCGTGTCAGCCTATTCTGTCGGACGGGTACCATGTTTGCTTCGCTTTGCGTATGGTTTGTTGCATGCTGCAGGCCTAAACTGCGGTAGATTTTTGCAATCGGATTCTGTAGGGGTTGGATGGTGGCCGTATCTAGATTTTACCCTGTTTCAAGCCGTCCTTTAACATGACTTGCAGGGGGTATACCATTGGGGTATACCTCCCTGTCGAGCAACTACTTCGCCCCTAACAATGATCTCTCAGAGTTTGTGCCTTCCCTTGAGCCCAGGGTCGAGCCGTCCGCCGCGCAGTTCAACAGGTTCGTTTTTTGTTGGTCTTGTTTCGATGATTCCCTGGGTTTTCGAGGGTGCTCTCAACACCCTATGTCGCAAATCTGGGAACTCGCTTATAAGCGGCCGTGCTTGTAAGCGGTATTACAAGCGGCTCATAATTCAGGGCGGCCGATTGCAGGTCATT
>MU273698.1:0-46366 GCA_022160365.1 Vararia minispora EC-137
GCTGCACTCCCTGTACGTCGTCTTCTCCTGCCCCCTCCCGTACCTTCCAAGTAGCCCTACGCGTGCGGCCAAAAGATGTTGGAGAAAGAGGCGGAGGGGATGGTTCAGGAGGTGCGCTCTGGGGAGGCAGGAACCGCGAATCGACGGTGAGACCTGATTCCTGCGCAGACGGGGCAGCTACTTGGGTATTGACGCGCACTGGCAGAAGCTATATGTGCACAGGTTTAGGACAGAAGATAAAAATTCAGATGTTGACATACTTTCGAGGGAAACGTATTCGACGATTCTCCCGCGACGGACCGTTTGGGAAAGCTCTGCTGTGACGTCAGCTATGTATGTACCAACAACTACGAGGGCTAGGGTACGCACATTTGCGTAGCTCGTTTCGGGTCTTGCAAACAACGCGTCCATCTCCTTCCGCCTCTTCACCATATTCGCAAGTTGTGGCCGCTCTGGTTGCGGTGCGGAGTCCATGAGTCGGGCGCGTTTGGATGATCCGCCGTGAAAAGCAGCCGGAAGGTCTAGCGGCCGCTTCTCCATGGCAGACTGAGAACGAGCAACAGCCAGAGTGCACTGCCTGAGGTGGTCCGAGTGAGCGCGCTCGCTTGGAGACCTCTTTCCACATTCGGGGCACACATTCAGCTTGTCTGCGCGAGAAAATACACCTTTGGGTAAGGTCGCAGAAAGGTCAAAAGGCATGATATCGCGAGGAGCGCGGGAGACAGCAGTATGCACGGCAGACTTGCATGAGCGTTGCTTCCTGGTGTCCGCTCCGAGCGCACCGCTTGCACTCCTCGCCGTATGCCCTAGAGTGCGGCCACCAGTCATGCATGCTTACGCTCGCAAAAACTTGCAACCCGCCTCAGGTAAGAATCGAGATTCCAGCATAATTTTTGGGGCAACAGAGGTGCGGATCGAGGACCAGAATTACGAACGCGCCGTTGTACAGGAGAGATAGATTGCCGATCATATTCAGAGCGTCCGCATGGAGACCGGCCGCGTTGATGACACCGTGACCGTATACTCGGGTTCAAAATAGGGACATCGGGCGGCGTCCGCATTTCCCGCCGACCCTGGAATGCTCCCCGACACCGGGTGGAAACGAGTTGAAAGAATGACAGAGACAAGTATACAAGGTAACGCACCTACCCGAATCTCTCTTTCCTTCCATGGCTCAGACGACTCCAAACGCGGCTGTGACCTCTCCCTTCATCCTATATGCGAAGGCCGATGTTTCTGCCCTGGGCTCTTCGGTCAGTAACGCCCAGGGATCGGCGTCTCAGCACCCTGACTTTATTTCACCACGCAGAATAGTGCCGCACCTGTGTATATTTTTGCAGGCTCTAAGGCGTCCTGCACGCATCCTCAAGTCAGTTACTGTGTCATCAATATTTTGCCGTGCTCACCCCGGCCACCATCTTCTGCACAGGTCCATACTATGCATACTCAAGCCGGCCTCGACAAAGCTCCAGTGTCGTGTTTTTTAGACGAGTCGGACCTGCCGGAGTTAGTTAACGGGGGAATGGCAGACGAGGAGCCTGAGTTGCTTACTGCGCTTAGCAGAGCATCGGAAGACTAGGATTTTGTCCTTCACTGCCTGCATGTTCTGCATCATGTCCAGCAAATCATCATGTTTGTATCGCTTCGGAATGCAGCCTGCAAGGTCCCACCGGTTTGGTCGGCACTCAGCGCGGGCCGGAGAGTACTAGTGCACGTGCCCGCCTGATCGTGCGCTGCGCTGATCAGTATTACTGGTACCTTGCCTGCCGACTAGTCGCCACCCGCGGCTAGCTTGCGACCGTCGCTCACATCGTCTGAGATGGCTCCAGCTCTCATCCCTACTGCGTCTCCTATTTCCCCTCCGTCCTCTTCAAACGGCGCTTTCACTGCGACGTTTTGCTTGAGGCACTCGACCGTGAGGTCGATATTCGTACGTCCCTGATGCGCACCTCCCGATTTTGTCTAACATATTCCAACAGTGTAGTGGACCGCCCCCGCCTGGCTTGCAGATCCAGCTTTTCGACCGTTCCGAGGCGCGAGCTGAGCTCAAGGCCGCATCGATGGAAGCATATAACGTCTGTCCCGGATGCGCTCTTGAGGTGTGTCGTTATCGATGCATCATGTTCTACTACTAACGCCTTCCCTTACAGGCCGCCCGCGTACCGAAGCCGTAGTCCTCACCGTCTGTCGTATTTTCCCGGGTTGTAGATGCATTCCGCCCGTGAGTTTTTTTTTTGGACAAGCCTAGCCATCCACTAAGTCATTAGCTATCCCCCCTGTCAGGCTTGCATCCCCCCATCGCACCCACATTCTATATTGGAAATAGGAAGCCTCGCCGCTTATATCTCATGTTTAGACACTCATATCCTTGGTCCTTTCGGCGTCGTGAATGGGTGCCGTTGTACTTTATTCTCGGCTACCGTGAATACACGGACGCATCCACAGTGCCGTGTGAGTGATGCGTCAGCGTGCATGCGCCGTGCCGACCCACAGGAGCGTTGAAAGTGCGCCTGATACATGTGGGGCACGGCTCGGACTCCGACCTGCTTGTGAATGGTATGCCGCATGGTACCATTTGACCAGGAACGAAAATACCAGTGCCTGTTACGAAAGAGGGCATCATCGTCAAGTGTCGAGAGAATTTATTAGTTATTGATCCTGAATTTCAACGGTGCGCAGAGTGTCAACGCCCGCAGTAGACAGAGGAAGAATTGGAAGCGGGCACGGGAACTGGACATAGATGTTGTCGGTCCGATCTCCGCGGGCTTAGACGCGACGCTATGGCGCAAAGTCATGCCAGCGTGTTATCTTTTATGCTGACCTTCAACTGTCCCTTCCGTCCGTGTCCAACCGCGCGTCCTATGGACTCACAATGCACAGGATGCAGACTATAAGCAACGTCAAGAGCCATTCGGTGCGTTCAACAGGAACTTTTAGACCGCCCGCTAAACATTCATAGCCCGATGTTCGCTCCTTTGTGCGAGGTGGCGCCCCTGCCAGGCAAAGGGCGCACGCACGCGCATTTCACAAGCTCTCCCTCGCGGGATGCGTTGTGCATACGGATCGAGCGATGGATTACTCGCGAAGGTGTAAGCGGTGTGTCCCCTCTAGCTCTGCTCCCTGGCAAAGGTCGAGGGAACTTACTATCGACGCGTGCACGCGTAACCGGCCGGATAACGACAACCCTCAGCCCTTCGGCATCGCGCGCAGACCTGGCTCTCTTCCTCTCTTTTCAGCCCAAAGGGGTAGAGCCTTTCCACGCCTTTTCTGGTAAGGCCAAAGTCCTGGATCCTGGCCCTATCACTCCCCGCCTTCATACTACCAGTAGGCAGTGCGAGAGACTTTAGTTATAGCTCACTGTTTGGTATCGTTTGTCGGCCGCATCGAGGCAAGGATGGCTTCTGCTTCTCGCTTCTTGCCTCTTGCCTCCATACACACTTGCATCGCCATGAAGTGTCTGTTGTCTCTCGTCGCCCTCGCGCTACTCGTCTCCGTGTGTGCGATCCCTCCCCACACCGCACAACTTGGAGGAGGATCGTCTAGAGAGCTTCCCCCGACGACGTCTGGTGCGTGCTGCCGATTCCTTGCGATCGATTAGCTGATCAACTCCCTGAACTGGCATGTAGGGCAACGGGATGCTATTGGAGACGTCGCGAGCGTGATCCAGGAGATCGGGGGCGCAACGACGCCGACTTCAACGACCAGCGCGACGCCTCCCGCGACATGCCCGTCGCCCACGCCGTCCCCGTCGCCATTCCAGCCGCTGGTGAATTGGTGGACGGCCTTTCTCACAAGTGCGACAACGTTTGTGTGTCGGGCGCGTCCCTAGATATCGCCGTTGCTGACATACTTTTGAATAGATGCACCCGGTCGGGGTGTTCATTGTGTGGCTAGTTGCCGCCGCTTCGTTCGGGTTTGGTATGTGGTTCGCGTTCGGCACATGCCAGACAATGTTGGAGATCTGGTCGGATTGGCTCAAGATCTGGTTCTCCCCTGGGTGTCGCGAGGCCCGCGTGCGTGAGACCCGCGCGCCCGAGATATGCAGCGTAACTACGCAGACCGTAGGGCGGCAGGAACGCTCCACGCAGACAGAAGGCTTGTAGGATTACGCCGAACGACTGTTGAACGATTTGTTTTTTGATTGGGATTGCTGGGCAAAGGAATACATTGTAAAACATTGCACGCAGTAGATACAAACATAATTTTGAAGTACTTCTGAGCATGGCGAAGGATGTGTGCGGACTGTCGGCACACTGGCACTGTATGTGCTGGATAAAGTCACGGGGTTCGGCCCGATGGTGTTCGTGAACTCGCGAATGGCAGTTCCCTTAAACTATCATTGTGATCTGGACGCACCGCGCTCTCGGCGACACTTGCTTCTCGCTTTTCTCAAAATTTCGCTGCGCTCTTCGGCTCTCCTTGAAGCGAAGACGGCATCTACGATCTCCCTAGTCTATTTTTTGGATACTGGTGTGTTTTATTGGCCGAATATGATGTTGGGCTCGATCGAGGGGCAGCCAGAGGCCCGGCGCGCCCCAAGACTTCTAGATATTGTCCCCATTATCTTCGTTTGGTTACAGGGGCGTCTCATGCGTACATCCTTTCGTCGTGTTCTTCCAGCACTCACAGACGAAGCTTTTGAGCAACCAGGACCTTCTCTCGAACACCAGCAATCTATGGTCCGTGCTCTGTTTGCGTCGCCTCTCGAAGATACCGCAAGCTCTACGAATTCCATGCGCTGCGGCGGTGTCACATCAAGGTTGCTAGGTACGTTTACGAAATTGTCGGCCGTGAAGGACGCGTAAATCTCGTCGCCGAGACGCGTCCCAGTGCCTGTAGCACCAGCTGCAAGGCGGGAATATAAGCATAGGCCAGAACCGTTTTGCACGTTCACGGAATTCTTGGCTGTCCAGGACGTGTAAATTTCGTTGTCGAGATGCGTCCCAGTGCCTGTAGCACCAGGTGGACGGCGGGGATATGAGCTCCCACGCAGCTCGCAGAACCCCAACTGATTCCTGCCTTGTCGTCGTCGCCACCGTCGGGAAGAAACGGGCCCTTCAGCTTCTACGCCCACCGCCCTCGGACAGAGCGCGGAGATGGATATAAATACGGCATTGAGCTGCTGCACTAGTAGAGACTGTCCCCTTTCGTCTCTGCTTTGCTAGAATCCTTCCGCCCCGCTCTCACCCTTCATCCTCCTATGTCAGCTACGCGCACTAGGGCCGCCGCGGTCGGCAAGACGCAGCCAAACGCGGTATTTTTTATTTACGGTCCCCCAGTTCCAATGACTGACAAACCTTTAGCGCAAGCGAGCACTGTCGCAGCCAACCCAGGCCATCGACAACGAACGTCTCCCACAGCGGCAACGGTGCGACTTATTGGGCGTATCGAATGATCCCTCGCTGATCGAACATGCAGGCTGTTCATTCCGGATCCTGCGTCTTCCGACGACGATCAAGATGGGATATCTGGCGACGATGATCAAGACGGAAGGTCCGACGACGAAGGAGCCGCCGGCGATAAAGTCGACTTCGACCTGGAAGGCATGCAAGATGAGCCAGTGGGCCGTCGCAGCTGGGACGAGATCGCGGAGAGTGACGACCCAGACGACATCTTGGCGTTCCAGAAGCACAAGGGACGGCTCCTCGGTCGCTATGTCGTGCCGCACGGGAACTTCAAGGACATCATCGAGACCGGTTTGGCCAACTATGGCAAGGACGGGGTCAAGCGTACGATGTAGTACGTGCCTCGTCTTTACCATTCCTTGTCGCTGCTGAACGTCTATGGTAGTCAAGAGAACCTGTACGACATCTTCCTACGGGTCTTGTCCTACGACGCGCCTCTGGTACGCCACGTCAACAAGATCTATTCTCATTGTGGCAGCATCAGCGCAATTGTCAAGGCCGTAAGTCGAAACAGGCCCATATTTCCTTCTGTGATACTAAGGTGCACACAGCTTGATTCAGGCCGCAATGCGGCGCGTTCTGAAGATGTTTCCGCCCTGAAAGACAATATAGGACTATTTTCTAAGGACATCATCGACTGGCAGGGCACGTGTTTCAACAAGGTGCTCCGTCATGAGTACGGGTTCCGCAATGCGGTAACGGGCCGCCTTCTTTGCCCAGTCACCAAAGACTGGGACAATCCAGAGTGCGATCTTTCCCGTTTCCGGTCTCGGCGCTGCTGATTGATCCGTCAGGATATGTCATCAACTCTGCTTGAAGATGATCGTCCCGACCATCGACGACATCCCGAGATTCATATATCCGAACAGCTGCCCGGTGGACTTGACTGCCCTTACTAAAGGCTTCATGCAGAGCGAGCTCCTTGAGGCCGTGAGCTCGTGTTTTCACTGAGGGTAGCATATCGAGCTTATGGTGTTTAGGTCTTCACGATGATATGGTTCGCCCCCTCAACTGCCCTGGGAACTGGGCAGACGACGCGCTCCAGCAAAGCAGTGATATATGGTCTCGACCACGTTACCATCGAGTCCATTGCATACGTCGCAATGCTGGTAAGTGTTCTCGCCTCTTTAGGATTCACTGACATAATCGTGCCTTAGATACGGTTTGTGCTATCGGACCAATCAACGTTCACTCCTGGAGGTGCCTTCCCGTCGAGGGGTTCCTGGCCTCTAGGCCAATTCTGCCTCAAGCTCATCGACCACGCTTACAACACACTGCTTCCCGATGAATGCAGCGCAATGCTCAGGTGGTGGAACGAGTAAGTGTATGTGTTACACGATATCTCCAGTCTGATGCGGCGACAGGTCGATTTTCCCCAATCACATGATTGCCGCGCCGACGAAGGACAAAACCAGCGCCTCCGCACTCATGGAGATGCAGCTCGCTGCGAAGCTCGCGAAGCAGAGCCAGGCCCGCGATACGTACGACGACTTTTCGATGCCGGACTATGAGGATGGGCCGGACCAGGAGGACGAGGACGACGACGAGGACGACGAGGACGAGGATGACGAGGATGGTGTGAGAGGCGAGCAGAACAGGCCGGGCGCGCAGAGCATGGTGACGGAATTCGCTGGCACTGTTTGATGACATATTCGGTCCGGACAACAAGTAACCCCCAGCCTGAAAGGGGGGACAAGCTTACATAGATGTTTCTGCTCGGCATTTGACCCTACCGTATCTACGCTGCACACAATACTAATAGTAACTTGAACTGGTTCAGAATGCATGAGGTCTATGACAGACCGCCTTAGTGATTCAAGTTGACTCGGATACTTTTGTGATTCACGTCTTGGTGTCTTCCCCTCGCCACCTCTCGTCACCCGTCTCAAGCTCTGATGTGATATTCCGGCCTCTCGACTGTCGCTCGTGCATGGAACTGTTGGGGCTCAAGACAATATGGATACGTTTTTCCCTGTTCTCTTCAGGTCCCCCGTCAAGTGCAACTTGAAGGGCATCCTCAGGCTCACTCAGGCTGGCGAGAACGTCACACTCGAGTTTGGCGGGAAGAGCCTCAGACGGCCACCATTCGTCATGTCGCCCGCTGGGTAGCTCTCTTGCAATTTGCGCTTCAAGTCGAAAGGGAGGAACATCTGAGTTGTGGGTGCTAGTACGCCGCCTTACCTTGTGTCCCCCTCGATCGGGGAGGGTCGCTTACGCACTACGCAGGAATTTTAAGGATACACTGGCATGCGTGGCGCGCTCCTGTCCGACGTGCCTGCACCCGGCTACACACCCAACCATACGATGCATCCGGGTGCCCCCGCTCCCAATGAGCGTGTCGCTGTGCGACAGGACACGCAGTCACGGTAGCTGAACGAGTCGGGATGCGTACTAGATCTTTGTTCTTCGTCTCGCCTTTCTTACAAGACCATCCTTTATCTTAGTTTCTTGTATGTATACTATGCAACATATATGCCATCTTCTTCCACAGAGTGCGTCGCTCTACGTACGCAGGGGAGATCCGTAAGATGCCGTACAGAATTGGCTGGTCCGTTCATATCGAGTCCGAGTCGCCGCCGCCGCTGCCGCTGGTGAGCTACGCAGTCACGGGACATTACATGGGCTGCAAGTAACTGGAATGAGCTGACAAAGTTAGCATGACCAATTGCGCCTCTGACGAGCTGACAGCAGCTAGGTCCCGTGCCCCTTGCAGCCTGGTTGCGATCTTTGCAATCATGGTGACGAACGGTGGGAGCCCATTGCAGCGCAATTGCAGCCAATGGTAGCCGATTATAGGCCATTGTCGGTCTTGTAGTGTAATTGTAATTAACTCACTAGTCGCGGGTCATGCGCTGGCAATATACACCGGCGCTCGAGACAGTCTTAAGACCGGCTTATCGGCAGTTACAGCCGATTCGGCGGAATGCGGGCAATTTCGGAACATTGCAAGCATCGGGCGCATAATTACAATAGCACAAAGAATCTTGCGATGCAGAGACGGGCCCAGCCTGGCGATTTCAGGTTCGGCTGCGTCCTTTGTCTCGGATGTGGTTGCGTAATATCGGCGGTTCAACGTTCAACGTTCAACTCTTGCTTTCCCCCTTTGCGCTGCTATTGCCAACGTGGAAGGATTCTAGTGACGAGTCTGTCTCTCAAGATTGCTGATACCAGACTATTCCTAGGCATGATAGGAATTCTCCCCTCAGTGTTTTGCGCTGCATAGGGTGATACCCGTCTCGACAACATCGTAGTCTCGGCCATTTACTACATCCCAGCAATACGATAGACTCGGAAGTGAACATCGTACTAGCTCAGGAGCCAAGTCATCCCGCCCCTATCGCGAAGCATGGCGAAATATGCACTTTTTGGCTCAGGCAAAATTATGTGCTCTGTCCATGTTCTATTAGTCTTGAAACTCGGGCCATGTTCTAGCGCAACGACCGCAATTGTACCGCAGTCCGTCGGGATATCTAGTGGTATGAGCGTGCAAGAGTTTGTCTGCTCATCTAAGCAGTTTCTTGTATGCATGCACTGCGCGCTTCGCGTTCACTATCACATCCTCCTCTGCCAATATGTCTCTGGCTTTATCGATCCGCTCACCCATTCTCTTCAGCGGAAGGCCTGCGCTTTTGCTCGCTGTGTAGTGCGAGCTGATATCCCGAGAGTTTTCGAGGAAGCGCCGAGAGAGCGGCTAGCGCACCTGCGTGTAAACTTCGAGGACTCAAGGGAGCGTTGCGGGCATTGTAGTGAGGTGAGGAGGAAAAGCATTAGGGCGTCCTTGCGACAGGTATGTCAATTTGGCGAAAGATCTCTCAGTCGGGGAAAGGTTGAGAACCTCGAGGGCTTGGCTGGCGTTCAAACCACCCCCCCACGGGCGAATACCGTTCGCGCTTCTTTCCCGAGGATCGCCGCTGCCCCCGGTGCCACGTCATACAGACGCGCGCGCACATCCTCAACGCCTGCCCCCGGTACCGTCGCGACCGCCCCAACTTCCTCGAGTTCCTCAAAAACTCCAGCTACCCAGGCAAGGGCCTACTCAAGTTCCTGGAAAACAATCCGACTGCGTTCATGTTTGACGATGCCCCACCCATGACCACGCAGAGTAGACTACATTACCACCACGGACTCCAGCGCGGACTCGAGCACTTCATCACGGGCGCTTGCGCCTTCCACACCCGGGGCGCCCACTACGATATCGCATCATTAATGTTATTTAATAGTGGCCCTGTCCTTGAGCTGTCACTGTAATCCCTGTGTAACAACGGGCCTTCGGCCCGCCAATGCATTTGACTCATCGACTGGCACTGGCCTGATTACCGTGGCGTATGCGTACAGAACTGAAAAGGTGCTAGGTGGTGCGCAAGAATAGCCTGAGAAACCCACGCGGCTCGCGTCATTTGCGCGCGGAAAGACGATCGGGCCGCAATCCGTGCTCAAAGCCGAGCAAAACCGAGCGCCTTTTCGCAACTTGACGAACAAGTATCAGCAACGCTATACAGTGCACGGAGGTACGCAGTGCTTTCTACCAGAATCATTTCCCCTTTCTGTTGTAGCAGCTTGACAATTGTTGCATCCAGTGAGACTCCTATCATTTGCGCTTTGTGCCAGCGGCAGCTTTCACAAACCCTCAGGCTTGCAGCAGTAGGCACGATCGAGGAACGTCGATCTTGCCAACTCCGACCTGAGCATACTGTAGTGGGAAATATTATTACTATGAAGAAAACGATTCCGTACGCGCACAGGTAACTATAGCTACCGGAAAGTACATAAGAGCAACGCTCAGCAGCATGTTTCTTCCTTCTCGCCCGTACCTCCTGCTTTGCTGACCGGTTCAGTCCCTTATTCCGCACGGTGCACTTTCGCTTGACGCGCCCCTTCGCTCCTTTTTCGCTTTCACATTCGTTTACCCCGCACTACACCGGTCTTTAGCCTGCTGCCAGGATGCTCTTTTCGCTCTTCCTTACTCTTTCCGCGCTCTTCGTCTCCGCCCTCGCCGCGCCCCTTACCACGCGCCAGGAGAAAGTTTCGAATGTCGTCTGCACCGGCGGAAAGTACGTGTCCCTCTTTCCACGACCTTGTTAGCCTATTTACGTATTGCTTAGCGCCCTGGACTTCCACACCGTGAACGTTGCGCTACTGCAGATTTGTGGCGGTATCGCGGGCTCGATCCAGAAGTGTCAGGGCGCACCGACGTCAAGCACGGGCACTTCCGGCAATGTGCAGTTCTCCATTGTGCCAGTCGAGCAGAGTGCCACGATTAACATTTCCAAGGGCCGCTGGGAGCGTGCGTGGCTACATTTTTTTGCGCCAACATGTTCGTGGCTGATGGCACGTTTAGAGGGTATCAAGGCTGCGTTCGCAGTCTGCGGTCTGGACAAGCCGTTCACAGCGACATTCGTGGGTGGCGCGAGCACGGGCGACGTCAATGTCGAGCTCAAGCAGATCTAAACACCTCGAATGGATCCGGGTACTGCTCAATTTCTGGCCACTTGTGCATACCGGCTTCTTTCTAAGGGACGTAATGAGTGAGGGGTCTACAACGTTACGAGCTAGCAGGCGAGAGCAGGCAACTTGCACACTAGTAGAACGATCCGCATCGTTCGGCTTTATTCTAGAGCTACCTACAATAAGTGGTTCTCATTCAGCGGGGTCAATGTCTCTAGATCTGCGCCAGCTCAGCGTACGGGGAGAATAAAACATTAGCGGCACAGATGCCTTAGCATACGGTTGAAGAAAACTAGCGCTCATGGCCAGAGGGGAGCGTTTTGAACGTGGGAAGCGCTTGGCTGTGCCGCCGGCTTAAGTGGCGAACTTGCGTCCGTCAGCAGTTGTCCATCATCCTTCCTTCCTAACCGCTACCACCACCATGCCTGACCAAGCTGCTCTTCTTGCTCACATCGTCACACAGACGCGACAGAATGTCGAGTTTCTGATCTCACAGAACGAGATCTCGCGTGGCGACGGGCAGATGATCTTGGCTAAGCTCCCCCGCGCCGAGGACATCGCTCTTAACCAGCTGTCTGACCAGACGCGACGCTTGACGATCCCAGAACCCGGGATGCCTGTCGCCGCCGTTGCCGTCGCGCCGCCTGCTCGCAGTGTGCCGCTTCCGTCAAATGTACCGCGCTTGCAGAAAGCTAAGGCGCTATGGGCTTATAACGAGAACGGCTCTGTGCGCTCACCTGTACTCTATCCCCGCTATTCGGTCGCTAACGCACCGTTTGCTCTCCTGGTGCAGGAGCTGAATGACCTCTCATTCCGCCCGGGAGACATCATCGAAGTCGTCGCTGAGTCGAACGCAGACTGGTGGACCGGTCGCGCGAATGGCCGGGAGGGCCTCTTCCCATCCAACTACGTCGAGAAGATCGACTCAGCTCCCGCACCGCAGTATTCTTCTCAGAACGCTTACAGCCCCCCTCCACCCGGTCCGCCCACGATGTACCAAGCACCGTCTCCGCCTGCCGCGGTGCCACAATACCCACCTCCTAACCAGTACCCGCCGCCAGTGCAGGGCTACCAGGTACAGCAGCAGCCACCACCGCAACAGCAAGTCGTTGTGCAAGAGCAAGAACAGAAGCCGTCCCGTATGGGGAAGTACGGAAATCTGGTACGTAGTGCTTGTTGATGGTCTCTGAGAGCCCAGGCGCTGATTCAACTACCTCTTCAGCTGGCGACTTCAGCGGTTGGCGGTGTCGGTTTTGGTGCGGGTACGTTACAAATACTATTGGCAGCTTTACTATGGTCTGATGCTCTACTCAGGTTCTGCTATTGGGTCTGGCATTGTCAACGCCATATTCTAGACGAAGTACAGTCGTACTTTTGGTTCTGTGATCTGGATCGATTTGCCATCGTCTTGAACGGGTGCATTCTGTGTTTGTATGTCAATCTCTATCATGTTGCGTGGGAGGTATCCCAGGGTGTCTTCTCTATTCGTCTCGCTACTAGAAATGGTTTAAGATTGCTGGCGGGTTTCTACCGTGCAGAGTTCCCAGCCGGGTTTGACGGTAAATTTGGCGTAAATTCCATCATGCATACTTACATGCGCTTCGTTCCGTGTATCCTGCACTCTTTCACTGTGTCTGCTTGTTGGGTCCTCAGATGGTATGTAATGTCCTCAGATGTCGATAGACTGCAGTGGGCCCTGCGACCTACGGCCGGGATAAAACAGCTGGCTGACGCTGTCGAGGCTGAACGAGATAACGAAGACGCTCACGAAGCTGTCACTTATGGTGTCGGCCTTGCGGCAAGGGGGCTTCAAACGCCGCCGGCCTTCTGCGTAAGGGTAATCTACCTGCCCCTGCGCGGATCATGCCCTCGAGATATGGCAGCGTTTATTCTCGCGCATGTCCGCCTTCATGGTGTCTTTGTTTGGATCCCGCCCCCTTCACCTCGAGCTTCGATGAGGCCTCACAACGGACGGCATATTCTGCGGTCTTGTCCGGTTCGCCAAGCCTCTACTGTGAACACGAGCAATTATATGTAGATGTGGTCTGGGACTAATAATGATAGACTGTCCGTCGTAGTAGGATGTGAAGAGAGCGATGCTGTGCGGTCGTATGTGGGATAATATAGTACAACCTCTGGCGCTTCCTACAATGCTCACTATGCCTATGCCGATTCTGATGCTTGAGGTGCAAAAGAAACGAGCGTCTTACTCCATGCAATGACTTTGGGATGAGCCACGACCTGACCAAATCTTTTAGCTGTGCGCGCAGACAGATGAGCCACATTATGTACCTTCTTTGGATCGAATCCTAGGACCTGGAGCCCATCTATAGTCGCAGCGCGGGATAACGCAACGTAGCTTTGACCTGGGAGCTCTATCAGACGAAGGGCATTTCCAAATCCGATATATTATGCTTACCCTTCTCGAAGACGCGGCCGAGATCAACCTTGACACGTTGGATGGTCTGCCCTTGCGACTTGTGAATCGAGATGGCCCAGGCCAAGATCAGCGGCACCTGCACCCGCCGAGCAATTACGTTCCCCTCGTTATCTTCGACCTTGAACTCGTCGCGCGTGACGAGCACAGTAACTTTCCCATGCGGGGTTGCGAACTCGACGTACGGGAATTTCTCCTCCGACAGCCCGCTTGAGCTGCTCCTAGGTTTCTTGTTCTCCTTCTCGCCTTCTTTCTTTGTAGGCTCGTCCTTGGAGTAGACCGGCTTCCCGTCCGCATCAAGCTCGAGGTCGCGCACGACGCTGTCAGACTTGCCTGGCGGCGCGTGGAAGAAGCCGCGTATACGCCCAACGGATCCGTTCACAAGCCCGCGGCGATCGTCCACGTTACGCACGAGCATTACCTGAGCGCCAACCTTCAGAATGAGCTCTGCGGGCACGATCATGTTTGCGAGCACGGAGGCACGCTTCTCGGGTGGTGCAGAGCCAGAGTCGCGAGCGTGGTACGCGTGCGGAGGCGTGCGAATGGCTGCGAGCCGCGTTCGATTCGCCCTGTCGACCTCGGCACGAAGAGCGAAAAGCTCGGTAGGTGGAAGATTGTTCCTGGGGTCTTTGTGGTCGATACGGAGAGGGCGTGAAAGGGACTTGAAAGTCTCGGTGCTCGCAGTGGAGATGGTTCCATGGCGCAGTTCGTTGAGTAGATCGACAAATACTGCACAGTGTTGTAAACCTTGAATAGGAAGGGATAATGGCAGAACTCACTAGTATCTTTCTGACGAAAAACTTGGGTCAGAACGACAGTATTGTTGATGCACTTCTTCCAGGATTCGGATTCAAAGGCGAAGATGGGTTCTTTACCGTGTTTGGTGACTGGGGGCAGTTGAAAGAAATCGCCTGTCACAACGAGCTGCCGGAGACTAAGGTTGACGGTGCAGTCTTTACCCATGAAACGTAGGGCACTCACTTGAATGCCTCCGCACGGCCGTTCAGAGAACTTACGTAGCCGGACAGCTAAATGTACGATACGGTCAAACAGAGCACCGTCGACCATAGATACTGCACAATCATAAACAGCCGTCGGCACGCTTGGAAAAGAGGCGCATCCACCTTCATCGATGACAAGAATTTTCGTGTTCTTCCAGCGTTTAAGAGCAGGTTTCGCGTTGCGTATGTCACGCTCAAGCTTGCTGATGTCCTCCACAGTAGGTGAAATAGCCCCCCAGGCATGAATTGTCTGACCTGAATCGCGACGTAATCAAGCGGGAGGCAAGCTGGATACATATTACTCACCCCCAATATTCGTCGCAGCCATCCCTGTGCTTGCGGTAACCGAAATTGCTTCCGGTTCCTTCGCATACTTCCTCTTTAGAGACGAGATGATAACCCGGAGTAGCAAGGATTTCCCGGTCCCTGTGAAGTAGTAAGGGGGGGCAATAACAAAGAGAGGTATACTGCTCACCAGCAGAACCAGTAAAGAAAACATTCTTTTCCTCTTCAACGACCATCTTCAATACCCGCTGCTGCTCCCCACTCAGCGTGACATCGATCGTCTGCTGCGTTTTCTTCTTGCCAGCCACACAATCAATGCCTGAGCCGACGGTAACCGAAACCTTATTAGGGAAAAAATTCTCGATTGTCGTTCGAGGCTTCTTTGCGGGCTTGGAGACGATGCCGTTCGGCGCGAAATCGTCGGATTTGCGTTTTCTTGCGCCAGTCTGAGCTTTGGCAGTCATGGTAGACATGCTGCTGTGTGTTCGCAGGTGTGATATGCGAGGAGAGTCTATGATGATATACAAGTCTGATGCATGCTCTTGGTTGAAAGTGGGACACGGTGAGAGACAAAAGAACGTCGTGATCGGTTTGTGATGTTCGGATCAGTCAAAGCTAGGACCCCGAGCGCGGAAAACCACGTGACCGTTCTGAAACGCGCGTGTGCCACGCGACGACCATTCCTGATCTATTGATTCGGGCTGGCGGCGCCGAAGAAGCCGAAGCCATTCCTCCACGCTTTGCAGTTGTTCTTTGTCTGACCAATACTGTAACCACGACAAGCCACTACGAGGGCGTATGTCCCTCTGCCTGAATGCTTTTGTCGGGTTTTGAGTCTGATGACCCCAGTTCGCGCTATGTGGGTGCCCTGGCTGTCTCCTCCATGGCGAGCAGCCCATGTCTCCTTCCGCGGACTGGTCACCGCTGTTTCGAACCAACCCCGGATACCCCAGACCATCATTGAAAAAGTCGTACAAAAATATGCTGTTGACCTACCAGAGGGAAGGGTTGTCAAGGCAGGAGACTATGTCATGATTCGTCCAGAGCATGTCATGACACACGACAACACAGGGCCCGTCATTTCAAAGTGTGTATGCTTGCCTTGTGCTCTTACCCTACTTGAACCGTTTCTTCCGCGCAGATTTCAATCGATCGGTGCCAAGAAAATCCACAATTTCCGGCAACCTGTGTTCACACTTGACCATGATGTACAGAACAGGTCAGAGAAGAACCTGAAGAAATACTTTGGCATCGAAACTTTTGCGCGGCAGCATGGTATCGACTTTTTTCCTGCCGGCCGTGGAATTGGCCATCAAATTCTCGTTGAAGAGGGCTATGCATTCCCTCACACCCTCACCGTTGCCTCAGATAGCCACAGCAATATGTATGGAGGAGTCGGGTGCGTAGGAACTCCCATCGTACGCACAGACGCGGCCGCAATATGGGCTACAGGAAAGACTTGGTGGCAGGTTCCCCGTATGGTGAAGGTTGAACTTTGCGGTCGCCTTGCCCCCGGTGTAACAGGAAAAGACGTGATTATCGCCCTTTGCGGCTGCTTCAACAACGATGAAGTCTTGAACGCCGCAATAGAGTTCACAGGCGACGGCATCAAGGCGCTCTCCATCGACGATCGCCTGACTATCGCTAATATGACGACGGAGTGGGGTGCTCTTGTCGGTCTGTTCCCGGTTGATGATGCCGTCTACGAATGGTATGAGCAGCAACTCAAGAAGCTCGACTTCCGGACGTTCTCCCTTGGCGCCGATCTTCCTATGCCGCCAGAACACACTCGTATCAACCGACGACGCCTCGACGCACTTCGCGCAGCGCCTCTGTCATCGGATCTCGGTGCGGAGTATTCTTCACATCTTATCCTCGATTTGTCCACTCTCGTGCCACATGTCTCTGGCCCCAACAGTGTCAAAGTCTCTACCCCCCTTCCCGAGCTTGAGGCCGCACAGATCCCAATACAGAAGGCATACCTCGTCAGCTGCACCAACTCCCGCGTCTCAGACCTCGCCGCAGCGGCGAACGTCGTCCGCGGCCACAAAATCGCACCCGGGGTTGAATTCTATATTGCCGCCGCGAGTTCGGCAGTGCAGCTGGAGAGCGAGGCTCGTGGTGACTGGGAAACCCTCACAGTATGTGGCGCCAAGGTCCTCCCACCAGGCTGTGGCCCGTGCATAGGCCTCGGCACCGGTCTCCTGGAGGAGGGTGAGACTGGCATCAGTGCAACGAATCGCAACTACAAGGGTCGCATGGGCCACCCCAAGGCGCTGGCGTACCTCGCGAGTCCGGCCGTGGTCGCCGCGAGCGCGGTGAAAGGTTTCATCGCTAGCCCTGACTCTCTCGACCCCGCCCCGCTCCCGCCCACGCGCGCGCCATTGTTCACCGTTGCAGAGTTGTCCGCCTCTAATACTTCGGCCGCTCCGTTGGGTATCGAGTCGCTACTCGACGGCTTCCCGTCCACCTTCCGTGGCACGCTGCTCTTTGCTCCGCAGGACAACCTCAATACGGATGGCATCTACCCGGGCAAGTACACGTATCAGGACGACTTCGGGCCCGCGCGCCAGGCCGAGGTCGTCATGGAGAACTACGACCCTGCCTTTGCCCGCCTCGCCACCTCGCTGCAGCGTCCGGGCAGTTCGGTGGACGCTGGCGTCAAAGAGGGTGTCCTACTCGCGTCGGGTTACAACTTCGGGACCGGGTCGTCCCGCGAGCAGGCGGCGACGGCGCTCAAGCATGCGGGCGTTCCGCTTGTGCTCGCCGGGTCATTCGGCGACATCTTCAAGCGCAACGCGATCAACAACGGGCTCGTGTGCGTCGAGTGTCCCGAGCTCATCACGGACCTCACCGCTGCGTATGCCAAGGACGGCTCGCGCGGCGCGGGTGGGCACGAGGACGAGCTAACCGTGCACAAGGGCCTGGAGATCAGTGTTGATATGCGCGATGGGACGGTCGTTGTCCATGGTATGGAAGGTGGCGAGAAACGGTATGCGGTGAGGCCCGTCGGGCCGAGCGTGCAAGAGCTATGGATTTGTGGCGGGCTGGAGGGCTACATCCTCAAGTCCATCCAGGCCGAGAGCACATAGCGCGCGGTTTATAGAGACGATATATTCACATGAGCATTAGTACAACGCATCAATTTACAACCACCCCGGGTTCCTTATTTCTTCTGGCGATATCGACGATATTCCGAGCGCGTCAATCACGGGGAGGATAAGGTAAGTGTCAAAGTTGTGACAGTTCAAATCTCGACAGCGACGACCCATGCGCCCGATTCTGTGTACTCGGCGACTCTGGCGCCACTTTGGCCTTCTCGTCTACGATGACGATGATGTCACGTACGTTTGCCTGCAGCTCGAGCACGCGCTTCAACGGTAGAGCGCACCCGCGTAAGGACAGCCTGTGCATGCCCACGCCTATGCGCCCACGCCGGCGCAGCGCTCGCAGAAGTGCAGTACAGCGTGATGGAAACAAAAGATCGAGCCCAACGAGCGCAAGGCTGCGCAACGCGGGCATGGGCGACTCCGGAAAGGCGCCATCTGGTACAGGTGCGGCATCGAGGAACGCGAAGAGCGTATCCGCAGCGTTATGACCATAGGCGACGACGGTGTCGAGGGCAGGCATGCACGCGGCGGCGGCATGCCACCAAGCGGGCATGAGCGTGTAGATGCCGAAGTCGACGACCAGCTCGCTGACAGCGCGGAGCGGGAGTGTGCCCAGAAGCGTGCCGATGGCAGCGGGCACTGAGCCGCCGCGCCGGAGTGAACCTGAGACGGCTACGTCGAGGCTCGAGTCCGTGAGGGCGCTCGGCTCCACGCGGGAGGGGGGGACGGCGCCGGTGAAAACGTCTGGCTGGCACTGCGTGGCGGCCGAAAGGCGGAATGTATCTGTATCGTCGTAGACAGACGCAAGGACGCGCATGGAACGTAGCGGTGTAATGGATGCGCTGACGGGTGACACGAAGCGCTGACCGAGGCTGTGCGCGAGCGCATCGATAGACCGTGTGAAGGGCGGGTCGTCGGGGATGTCCAGCGTTGCGGTCACCGACGCCGTCGAGGGCACGAGGAGCGCGTCCATGAGTGCGCACGTGTCCGCGAGGGTCGTCATCATGACGCACTGACGGAGATGCGGGAGCACGACAGAGCGCGTGATGCCGAGGGAGGGCAAGGAAGGCGACACGTCCCCATTCGTACTAATCTGGCCCTTGCGGTAGAGAATGAGGTGCTTGAGTTGAGGCATGCGCTCGAGAGCGGCGAGGACGGCGCCTGGCTGGTCTGCGAGTGGGATGTATGTGCTCGTAAAGACGAGCACACGAATCGTGCTCTGGAGCAGTGGCGACGCCCATTTCGTCCAACAGCCGGCAAGATGGAGCGCCTCGAGCTTCGGCGCATGGCCGGCGAGGAAATCGAGAGGGATGAATGGCACTTCGGCTACGCGGCCGTCCGTGCATGTTATTGAGCACGTACGGAGGATCGGCGCACGCTGTGCCAGTGCGCCGCCCGGTGCAATAGCACGCTCGAGCGTTGCCCACGTACAATGCAAAACGAGGTTCTCTGTGTGCTCGAGGTGCGCGAGCACTGTCGCAAAGATGCGCGTGCTGTCGAGGGCTGGCTTCAGCGCCGCCTCATGGAGATGGATCGTGAGCGATGCGTGGCGGGCCCGCTGGAGCATCACATCCAGGAGATCGTGGGACGAGAAGAGCGGCACAGCCCAGTAGCGTGGCGTCCCGAGCGCGATCTCGCGCCAGCGTTGGCAAACCCAGGGGATGAACCACCACTCTTTTGCCTCCGAACTGCCACAGATCTGGCAGACGACCGTCCGAAAGCCGTCCGGGCAGAAGCGAAGGAAGATGTCTGAAAGCAGCTCCGTCGGTAGCCGGTTAATGCCGTGCTGTATCGGAGTGCACGGTCGTCGGGCCGGCCGAAGCTGCGCGCCGAATGGTGGTGGGGGAGGGTGTGACATGGATGGTAGGCGGGAAACCGCCAAGGCGGGGGATTCAGCGCCCTGAAAAAGCAAGGTAAACTCACACTGCTTTCCTACATGGGATAGACGAAAGTGAAACGCACAGGAGCCATGAGAGGGCCGCACGACAGTTGCTGTTAACAGATAACAGGTGTGCGCAAACTGGCAGACCTCAGCGGGACGGATTGCAAGTCCGGTCGACGTCCTTTATATGACCAGTGTAATGAATAACCCTTCTGAACTCTCAACCGCGCAGAAGCGTCTCGTGTTCTAGCTAGTCGCAAGGGAAGAAGTCAGCGGGCACCTATGCCTGATGGTGGTGGAAGGATACCAAGTGCGATACAGTGGTCATAGATCGCCAATAGGCCGGGCCCTGATGCGCAAGACCGGTTCCGCAACGGAGAAAAGCAAGCGGCTTACGGTACGAACACTTCAACTTCCGTCCAATAGCACCAAGCACATTAGATACTGTAGCAAGGCAAAGTTTCGTGCGAGCCGCGCGGCTCGGTCTCAAACGTACGACAGTCAGGTGACCACTGTCCGTTCTCAACGAGGACCTTGATGAGGATCGCTCTTCACTAATGGGCGCGACACTGCGGGCTTCCTTTGGCACTGCTTTGCTACGCGTCGTGGCTTCCCTTGACCTGAGGCTCAAAATCCGGCTTCTGGCAAGAGTGTTCACCACACCTCAGGCTCTGGGACCGCTATGCACAGCTGTCTGTATATATTGGACTGGTTCGCGATGCTGGTACTACTAGTACACAGAAGAAGTATCCTATCCCCGTCCAGAAGACAGTGAGCGCTGGCATGTCGAGGCCCTCAGGCTCAAGCGAGGGTCTGGAATTACGAGAAGCCCCCAATTCCGTTGCGTGGAATCCCCTCTGCTCCGCAGGCTCTTCGTTGATGATTGCGTTGTTCTGACGCCGAGTCACTTCGTGATGTGTTGGTATGTACTGCCGGTGGAGTCGAGCACGTATGAAATCGGCACTGACAGACATACGATTGCCTTCACCAGCACCGCACTGCCCTCAGTTACGCTTCTCGTCAAAATACCCCTTGGGCATCAGATATCAGACTCTAGCGTTCACACGTCTATACTGAAAGCAGAATCTTGGTTGCATGGCACTCCTCTGACTTTTCGGGTAGTTAGTCCGGGTCTAGTGCTCCACTCGGTTCGTTGGTATACCCTGTTTTTCCCGAGTTCTTCGAGACGCTATCCGCCTATGTATCTATGTTTTCGACGAGAAGAACCACGATACCCGCCTAGGATCGGGCTCAGACCGCAAAATCTTCGCAGCACTTACGAAGCTACACTGTGCGTCGCAGGATCCCCGGCCTTTGGTACAAGATCTATCTGGTGAAAGCCCGTCTCACGCCATTCCAGTTAACGGATCGAGCCCCATGCGCTATTCCCGGGACTTGTGGTATCGACACTCGCCAAGAAGTACGGGAAATCTGTTGTACTTTCAAGCAATCTTAAAAGGTTCAAGGGCTTCAAATGGCGGGCAGCAATTTGCAGGGGAAGGGGGTGGGAATGTAGCTTCGTCTAGTTTAATGTCAAGTTTCCTCTGTTCCATGCTCTCTTTTCGACGACTCTGTCTTTCAGGGTTTCCATCCTTCACTTGTTTTCGTATTCGGCCGAGGCGCGACGCAGGTCTATACATAACTCGAGCTTCTCATTTATTTTTTGCAACATCGTCTGTTACGATCCGTTGCGAGAACTGTGGCAATACGTATCCTTGGTCCAACTTAGGAGCAAACACTGGGACGCTTGCATCGGAAAAGGCTAAGCCACTCCCTATCTAGAAGTCGGGCAATGACGAACAAGCACAGGCTTCTCACCTATAGAAAATCAAAGTTTGGCAGCGGCACAGTATTGACGACATCGGAGAAGGCGTTGTGCTGGACACCCATCTCGAGCCGCGGTTTCCATTAGAAGTTTCCGCAGACGAGGAGATCATGGCGTTCCTACACGGCCAAGCAGGGCTGTCCCTAGAAATGAATGAGACACTCAGCATTGGATACTTTGCGCTGCTCGTGCTCGCATCGTATCGCACAGTACCGAAGAATGGCTACGATTCTCTTGGGTAGATTTGGGCGAGCACCGCACGGGTCCCCCAATGCCGCCTGACGATGACGCGCAGGATGCCACCTATGCATATACGGACATCACGGCCCACATAGCGAGATAGATATCGTCCACGATATGAACGTATATGAACCGCTGCTGCGCCGGCCGCTTGCTGCAAGATCTCCGGCGTCTGATGCGTCCACCAGACGGTCAGACGCCTAAAGAGTCGCCGCTTCTGCCACCGTCGTCCAGGGGTTTCTCGGACCCCCGCGTCTGTCCATCCGTCTGTTCAAAACTCGACGCTCCATGCCGTCCTACCCTCCCCGCCTTCGACCTTCGGCGCAAAGCGCTCGCCGAGCACGGCTAGGCGCGACCGGAACTCGTCCGCGCCGACATACGCGCCGCACATCCTACGCGTGCCGTTGAACGCCGAGCGGCCATGTAGTACGCGGTGGTTGTCGATCGCTGCGTGCGCGTCAGCAACAACTAGACGGGAAAAGGGTGCAGAAGATGCGCGTACCGATAACTGTGCCCGGCGTGAGCTGCACCCAGTACTCCGAGTCGGGGCTCGTAAGGAGCTTGTTCCATGTCCGCATCGCCTCGTATAGTCGCGGGACGTCCCGCGCCTCGATGCTGCGCACAACACTCCTGTCGTCATTGTTCCACCTCACGCGGCGCAGTACGCCAATGCGTGCATCATGAGCGAGCACGGGCGCTGACGCGCGGTAGAGGACGCCTTCCTCACCCGCGGCGTGGGCTGGTACGGACGCCGTGGACAGGAACTCGTAGGTGTCCGGGTGAAGGTCTTTGAGGATCGAGGCGACGTAGAAGCCGTCGACGAGGAGTGTCGCACCGCCTGTGCCGTTCGTGTGTGAGAGGAGGTGGAAGAGCTGGATGCCGCATGGATCACTCTGCGTGTGCGCATGGTGAGCACCGCACGTCGGGTCAGCTACTGAACGCGCGCACGAAGTAGGTGCTGTCGGTATGTGCGGGCAGCGCGAGGTTAGTGTATGCCGTGTCGCCGCGCGCCAAGTCTGCCGTGAAGTCCCAGAATTTGCCATCTGGGCCATAAGATCATTAGACGTGCCGTTAAACGGGGGGAAGGAAGCGGAGGACGGCGTACAATGTGTCTCCCGGATGAAGCCCATCCGCAACGTGAGTTCCTCGGTCGCCTCGGGCGTCGGGGGTACGCCGGATACGAAGCAAAACCCAAACCTATCCTAAGGACCAGCGCTTCAGACCACTACACGCAGGGGAAAGAAACAAGGTACGAACAATCTTAGACAGCCATTTGTACAGTCCATACCCATCGTCCGCCATGGCTTCCTCGTACGCCACTGTAGGCGGATCTTGCTGTATCTTGGCGCCCCATAGCACTTTCCTGTATACACACACTCGCATCAGCTATTCAACCTCGGTGTATAAGCAGGGGCGCGGACGTACTCCGACTCCTCGGGAGGTCGCGGCGGGTCGTAGGTGTTGTAGTGGAGCCACGACCAGGGATAAAGAGAGGTGTGCGGCATCGACGCTGGTTGCCCTTGGGAACGGGGAGGAAAAAATCAGGGCTTCCTCGCTCGGTGTACCTTATAACAGAGGGACGTACAGACGACCTCGAGGCCCTCGGGCGTCGGCCGCGCAGACGCTGGCTCGATGTCAGGTGGGATCTGCCCCGCAAAGGCACGACTTGAGTGAGATACGCGTCACAGAGAGACGGAGGACGCACGTCGAAGGTGCTGAACAGCCGCTGCTTCGTCACGGGGTGGAAGCACTCCGCGCATCGGCAGTGGTCCCTTAGCCAGAGATTGTGGCTTCCCCGCGGCCGATCTCGAGTCAGCGTCCCGTCGCGCGCACCCAGACGTGGCGGGAGAGCACTCACAACCGTGACCACTCGGCACCCTCCCAGTGGATAAAGATGTCTCGCTCGCCCGCGGTCACGCGCGGAAGCTCTGGCGCCTTGTACGCCTCATTTGCTTGAATAACAGGTACAGGTTCTGGCTCGCGTTTGAAGGCGAGAGCGGGGGAACGGGATGGGGCGGATGAGGACGTGTAGGCCCGACATTTTGGTGCTGTCGCTCTCGATCGGTGTACTGCCCTGCATAACGTCGCCACCGCAGGCGCCCGCGGTACAGACGCTGCTTGTGTGGCCTTCGGTACGCCCGCGCCAAAGCGAGTCGCAGTACGGAAGGAGATCATCGTACAGTTAGGCCTGCAGAGAGCAGTGCAATGGGCAATACGAGCAGAGAGGTTAGGGGTCAAGTCGCTCGGCAGCGAAGTTAGGGCAGGTTACTAGTCGCGTCGAGGCCAGGTGGAAGGCCAGGTGTGTGAACACGGATGACCTCATCGCGTGGGCTTGAACATGAAATCTGCGTGTTGCACTGTCCCTTCCGGTCTCGACCCTGCTCTAGGTTTCGGAGATATGTCGTCTGGACGCTATGGACACGATAGAACCCTGCAGCCGCAGCTACACATTGTGGTGCGGTCTCAGGGCTGGAGCGATCGTTGGACGCTGAAGGGGGTGTCGAACATCGGCGAACGCCGGCGCTAGTGAACAGGCGCGACGGTACTCCAAGAGGAACCAATCCTGGTATTTTGGTTGCCTGTACGTAGGACGTGGGAAGCAGAGCATCGAGTAACGAGGTACGAGTACAAGCAAAAGACGTGCATGCGCGACCCTGCGCGCTTTTCCCGCCGCCGCCAACCCAACGAGCAGACGACACGCATCGCTCATGCCTTGTAGTCCGGGCGCAGCGAGCGGACAGTCTTTCCCGCGCGCCATATCTCCTGCTCGTCGATCTCCTTCAGCTCCTTCGCGAGGTCCTGACGGTACGTGTCGCGCGAGTTGAACTCGAGCGCGTTGCGCGTCTCTGTACCGTTCTTCACGGACTCGTACAGTTTCTCGAACACGGGCAAGTTCGCCTTCTCGAAGATGGGTGCCCAGTCGAGTGCGCCGCGCCGCGCCGTCGTCGAGCATGCGTTATACATATAGTCCATGCTGCGTGGGACTCGTCAATGGTGGGGTTCGAAGGGCCTATGAAAGAGAAGGAAGAGAGTGAAACGAACCCGTGCTGTCCAATGAGCGGGAAGAGAGACTGTGTTGCCTCCTCAACAGTCTCATTGAATGCCTCGGACGGCGAGTGACCGTTTGCGCGGAGCACCTTGTACTGGGCGAGGAACATACCCTCTATAAGCGGACCATCAATACTCTCTATTGCGAGAACGTAAGTTTGACGTACGAATACCACCCATGAGCTAGGCACAGCTGTCAACACATCTGATATAGCAGCCAAAAAAATTCAGACTCACGACACCACGCTCGCCGTAGAGGTCCGAGTAGACCTCCTTCTCAAACGTCGTTTCGTACATGTAGCCAGAGCCGATAGCGACGCCGAGAGCAGTGGCCTTCTCAAGCGCCTTGCCGGTCACGTCCTGGAAAACGGCGACGGACGAGTTGATACCGCGGCCCTCCTTGAAAAGCGTGCGGACAGTGCGGCCAGAGCCCTTAGGCGCGACAAGGATGACGTCGACATCGGGGGGCGGCACAACGTGCGTCTGCTCCTTGAAGACGGCCGAGAAGCCGTGCGAGAAGTAAAGCGTCTTGCCCTTCGTAATGAGCGGCGCGACCTGGGGCCAAGTCTGCGACTGCGCGGCGTCGGAGAGCAGGTTCATGATGATCGTCCCGCGCTTGATGGCCTCTTCGATCGGGAAGAGCGTCTCGCCGGGGACCTATTGCAGACGCGCCCCCATAACCGCACAGTCAGCGACTGCGCGAGCACGCGCGAAGAAAATGATGGAACGCACCCAGCCGTCCTCCTGAGCCTGCTTCCAGCTCTCACCACCCTCGCGCACACCGACAATGACGTTCATGCCGTTGTCCCGCGCGTTGAGGCCCTGGCCGTGGCCTTGTGAACCGTAGCCGATGAGCGCGAGCGTGTCGTTCTTGAAGTAGTCATGCAGCTTCGCGAGCGGCCAGTCCGAGCGCTCGTACACCGTTTCCTTTGCGCCTGCAAAGTCAAGGGTCTTGATGCCCCGTGCCTGCGACTGTGCGGGAGTCAGCGTCCACTAGCACAGTAAACGCGACACGTATGGAGTGCACACACAGGAAGCGCGACGCGCTTGGGCGCTGCGGCGCCGGCGCGCGCGAGAAGCGAGTACGAAGCAGCCTGAGCGGGCTTGGCGGGGGCCTTGGAGGCTGCACGACGAGAGGCTGCGCGGATAGCTTGAGAAGAGCGGACAGCGAAAGACATGATGGCGGACGTGTGAGGAGGGGGCTGGCAAACGGATCGACGCTGTTTTCATACCGCGCTCCGGCGAGTCACGTCCCCATGTTGCCGTCACATCGGCCGAACTCGCAACGGCCGAACTCACCAATTCTCGGACTTCTATCAGGTGACACGTTTGCCGACGTCCCGTCCAAGTCCCGTCCGAGTCCATCATGCTCATGACCAGAATTCAACACGCTTGCTATCACTGTCAGCTTTCCCAGCACTATTAACCTAGAGACATCTTGAGAACTAGTACGGCAATATGTTATGCATCATTCAATAATCCATGCACGGGTCGGATCTGCCACAGAAAAATGCCCACAGCCCGTCCTGGCAAGCAGTTCCAGATTCGAGCAAGGATTCGAGGCCATTATCTTGGCCTCCGAGGAGAGTAGATCAACTAACACTGCAAACATACTAACCAGTCCAAGTCGCTCGAACGAAGACATGGCGCGGGCGATGTTACAAACGAGCTTCTGTTACAAATAGTGATGCTTCGCATGTGGGTTCGTATCACTGACGGCTGGAAATTTATGCTCACAGTGCAAAACTGATTATCGAAGTTCTCTAACTTCGGACTAGGGTAAGCTAGCAGACCAAGGGACAGCGGGGGCTCAGAGTAAGGTCGGTGCCAGCTAGCAAGCTGTGGCATGCAAAGGACGACGACCATGCTCGAGTGGGTGTTTTTCTAGCACACAGTGTACGGCGACTTGTACAATCGCTAAACAGAGGTAGGGCGCCACCACAAGCCGACCGGGAGGTAGGGAGAGCGGTATCATGATGATATAGCAGGTCTGGAGCCCATACAAAACATGGTGAGATGAGAACAGATCTGGAGCAACAGACAGGTTGAACGAGCAAACCAACTTGAAGCAGAATAGAGAAATGCGACTTTGGGAACTTGGCACAGACACGGGAGATCAGGAAACAGTTCCAAAGACGGGCGCAGTGCTCACCTTAGTTTCCACGGGGCAGACTAGGCAGGGGATGATTGCGATGTTTCGTATGCTCGAAGCTTTCGACGGAGTTGAAGTACCACATCGCTTCTTGTTCCGGGTCGCCCAATGCCTCACGGATCGTGCCGAGCACTTCCTTTTCCTTCACCTCGCCCCAGTAATCGTGTAGGAGGTCGTAGTTGCTGTAGAGGGAAATGACAAAATCCCAGTCGTAGGACTCCGGGACGATAAGCTCAAGTTGATGTCCACAGACATCCGAGAGGTGTGCGACACAATTCTGCATCGCTTCGCATACAGCGTAGCCCTGAGGAAGCCGTACCGTTCCCGGTTGGGCCTTCTCGTCCTGATTGTGCTCTTTCACATAAAGCCCCAGGGCCCGGCCGTTGACGAAATCGTCGGACTTAAAGCCGACGCCAAAATGGAGAGTACGTAACCGACCGAGGTGTTTGGGGATCGAGGACGGGGGGAGGTGCATTTTGGAAAGGGCATCTCGGTTATGGCGACGGAAATACTTCACGAAGGCGTTAGCCGTAGGCAAGTACCGCCTTCAGCGGACGTACCCTGCTACGCTCGCACTCGACAGTTGCATGTTCGTCGGGGGAGTGAACGCGGTCCTTGGCGGGATGCTCGCATGGAGCGAGATGAACAGAAGTCATGGTCGATGATGACTTCCTGATGCCTCGCGCGCCGATGTATATACCCTCCCGGGTGTGTACTGACCACATGCAATCCTGTGGTCTTCCATTGTTCAGGGTAACAGTGGTCTCTGCGAACACCGAAAACCTACTTCATTACGGTAGTCGCGGACCGACTATTGGGGTAGCGCGAGAGAGGGGTGCGCAAGTAGCTCTCCGCACGTCACCAAGTGCAGTCATTACTGGCGTTCTCAGTCGTGATCGTTTGAAGCGCCGCCTTTGTCGTTCTCAAGAGCTGCGGTCCCCGCTGAGAGGTAATCGAGAATTTATCTATGTGTCTGGCTTGACACCCCCTAACGTCTCGCCTCAAGTTCACGACTTGCGGGAGAGTGCCATGGGATCGGTATTCAACAATCGAATAGCCGCACGAGCGAGAGGCCGGCGCTCAGCGTTGGATGAGACTGCAATATAGCTCGTTTGTCCCTGGAGTGCTATGATTCAGTTTTTCGCTCACGCTCCTGATGAAAAAGGGAGCGGACGCGCGGGTCGACGTGGCGACAGGGATCAGTTATGACTCGGACCACAGAAGCACCACGCATCAGCATATATCCATTGTGCGGCTCTGTTCGAGTGCGACTCGGTCGAGCGGATCTTGGAAGCCTGTTTATTCTCGACCGCTTGACGTTTACTGTAAGCCCGGAGTTGCTGTGCGACAGTAGTTGGCGACCTTCAGCCTGAGGGATTGATGCTGAGCCGGGCATGGACCCTCCTGTCAGGTAACCGATGTCGCCTGGGGTGAGCGCACCAGTATGCAGCGGTGCACATATGCATGGGGTTGGTCGGGGTGCGTGAGCGTTTAGGGACGCACTCCACTGGAGAGGCGATCGTGGTAAAGTACTGTTCAACCCTTCATGTTAAACTAATCTCATCGCAGGCAGTCAAGCACCACTTGTGCGCTAACGGAAAAACCTTGGTAAGTGAGATTAATATACGCTCACCAACGCCCATGAAGACAGCCAAGAATAAAAGAGAGCTTGATATAACGCACTTAGAGTGGCACGATTATTAATGCAAGTGTGTACAAAGCGATGCGGCGGGACAAGAAAGCGAAACGAGGTGTGGACTGAGTCAGGACCTTCGCACAGCGGCTTGATATCCAAACACAGGCGCACTAAATCAGAACACTTTAGAGATACCGTCACCTGGAACTCACCTCATTCTTCCCTGGTATCAAGACGGCCGTTTGGGTAGCGCATGTGCCCATACTCTCTAGCGACATTAAAATACCACATAGGCTCCTGTTTCTTGTCACCTATTGCCTTACGAATATCGTCGAGCACCTCTTTCTCCTCCTCTGGCACCAAACATCCGTCGTACGAGAGGCTATAGTTGCTGTAGATTGCTATGATAAAGTCGTAGTCGAACGAGTATGGCACGATAAGCTCGAGGTTATGCCTTGTGTGTTCGGAAAGATGTTTGACACATTTCTCCATCGTTTCGTACACGGCATAAGCATGATAAAAGTCCGGGAGGTCCGGTGATTCCGTCACCACCAAGTTGTGTTCTCGTGCATACGCCCCGAGAGACTGGCCTGCGATGACATCGAGGGACTTGTAGCCGATACCATAATGAAGGAGACGAGGGCAGGGCGTGTATTCAGGATTGACAGAAGGGGTCAGCTTCTTCTTGGGAAGAACCCCTCTGTAGGTGCGGTAGAAGTACTTCGTCACATCAGCCGTAGAGCAAAAATATACTTTTAGCCCACGTACCTTGCGAATCTCGTGCTCGGCGGCCTCGCGCTCAGAAGGAGACATATCATCGGTAACCGGGGGAGGGGGGCCGATGATGGGCTCGCCGTATAGTGGCATGGTCGGCCGTTGGCGGCGGAAGTGAGAGGTGAAAACCTCGAAGGCATCGCGCGCCAACGGGTGTTTACCGCACGTGCCCGCTCACGGCGGTTCGGCCGAGGCACGAGACAGGTGTGGCCTGTCTTCTCAGCTCTATAGTATTGTACCGCAGTAATGCAGGAGTATCATGGCGGCGGATCCGGGTTACAGGGCAGTGTGGTGGAATGTATACGGGCAACAAAGTCACATAATTGGAATTTTACGGTCGTTAACGTTCTTGAGAACCCCCGAGACAAGATTCAGAATATTAATATTGTCGTTTGCATTGAGTGTGATTCGTAGCCTACATTCAATGTATGCGCGCCGCGAGCCGCCTTCTTTGCCTCTGACTACCGCGTCGCTCATCGTCACCGACGGCTCGCGCGCGCACCTTCTGTCCCTCTCTCCTCCCCTTTCGCTTAGCGAAAGCTCTTTGGCGCTCCACATTCACGCAGCTCGCGCGACGTGCCGGGCCCTCCGAGCCCCGCCTGCGTCGCCCTGCCACGGAACGCGGAGCAGCCCGGACCCGCGCGCCGCGCGCCTCGCTGTCGCACTGTCGCGTGACCGCGCTGGCGCGGCTCCCACGGCATCTCAACCCTTCCTAAGAAAGGTCCGAGAGACCTGGGCGCTCATCGGACTCAGCCTAGCTTACTTCCCCCGAAACTTGACTAGCTTGACTGCCTGAAGTATCTTGGTATTTTCTCTAATGTCGACAAAGCCCGCTGCAGAACAATTGGACAGTGCTTATCGTAAGCTTGTTGACTCCCCAAACGTGAGCCCTTTTTCTCCATGGCATGCCCTTGGCTGAACTCTTACACCTTAATTCGTCGTCTCTACAGTGAGCGATTGCGTCCAACGCTTTAAGCGTGCTCACGATTTTGCTGCTCTCTGCCACGAGTCCGAGTGGCCTCAGTATGGTGCCACGACGGTGCTTTTGAGTGAAGTCTGCCGCACGTTCTCGCACCCGGATTTCCCTTTAGTCCTCTTTCCACAAGCGTCTCTGCGTCTCGGGGCCGGAAAACCGGAAAAACGTGGCCTTAGTCGCATCCCAGGTTCCGCACTGCTGCTCATCTCTCACCACCGTCCTATGACTGCCGATCTTCTCGGGTGGATAGAGAAAAAAATCAGGTTTAAGCGCTCGAAGCTCACTAACCCTTCCGGCGCACCCCACGCATCCATCGCAATTCCAGTCAAGCTCGAAGACTCTGCGTTACTAGGGGAACATCTCAGGCAACTGAGGGTCCAGGCCCTGTTTGCTTTCTCCTCCTCCCGTCGGTAGCGATTCTATGCTATTCTGACCCACGGCGATTGTTTCTCCCTTATACAGTACGACCGTCCTCCGCACTGGGAAGAAGAGTTTGAGCGTGTGTTTGGCTGCGTCAGTGTCCAAAGGAAGCCAGACGATACCGATCGTGAATCACTGAGTAAGAAGCGGAAGCGTGTCGACAAGATTACAGCACCCGCTACACCTGGACCGTCTGCAGGTGCCACCATTCCAGCCGATTTGTCTGCTTTTCCGCCGGATCTGCTGCCGAAGGGGAAAGCCCTATTCTGCTACGAGCCGATCTTCAACTCAGGTTCAACGGATTTATCTGAACCCTTCCATTGGGCAATCTGGCGAATGCTTGGAGAAGAAACCACTGGTCTCGTGGATGCATTTCAAAACTCGTGGTTCCGGCTGCAATCACACCAATTCACCACGGACGATATACCCAACACCACACAGCATGTAGTGCGTATAGCCCGACGTAATACAAGCGTATTTGCTAAACAGGATGCTTGCACAACTCGATCTAGAACATGAGATCGAACGGAAGGAGCTCGAGGATCTCACTGATGGAAAATTCGATGGCATAACCCCTCTTCCTAAGCGTGGCGACGTCGACACCCATGCTTCTCGAGGGGTACCAAAGGCGAGGGCTATCTCTGACACGTCGCTGGCCGTGACGCGTTCTCGCGTGTTTTCTCAGTACACGGCTATGACCTTTCAACATCTTCCCTCGCGGTCTCCGCCTGCTGCTATGTCCTCACCCAGTACACTCACCCCTTCGGGTTCCGAGACTGAAGATCATTCTCAGACCCGGGTTCCCCGGAAGAAGACTCTTCAGAGGTATGCTCGAGCTCCATACTACGACGCTGACTCCGATTCGGAGGACGAACTGCCAGTGTGGAACAAGGGCATTATCAGCCCCACGGACGGACAGCTCATCAGGCCACTGGGTGGTCCGTCAGAGAATCCGAGTGCCTCAGCGGTCGAGGGCCGCGATGGAGACCACCGAGCGTAGGGTTTTAGCTCTAACTCGTACAGTAGCACATCTTGGTTCGTTCTTTTCAAGTCTGCACGATTGTCAGCGTTGCCACTAGTGTGCCCGTTCGGGATCTTAGTCTGTACTCGCCATGTACTAGTCGCGTCGAGCTTCTTTTACTATCCCACGGACTGATCTTTCCGTTTCGTGGTTGCAGATCATCTGTTAATCTCTCAACTACGATGGAGGGTTTGAAAAACACTGAGAAGGTACGGTGAGACACCACGGCTTGCGTCACTGTAGACATACCGAACGCGAGCCACTGGCATGGAAAGAACTTGAACTCGGCTGCTTATAAGCCGCTAAACGTTATCATTGACCAGTTGTCGTACGAAGTATCAATTTCATCGCTTAATTCAACTATGCCATGGCCACTCCCTCTCCTATCTCGCGGTCTGCACAATCATAAAATTTGGAATTCCTGCTCTTCTCAGCCTTCCCCGCCGACCCTTTACTCCACCTTCGCCCTCACCTCCTGCCCCCATACGAGTGTCTCGACTCTCTCGCGCTCTTCCCTTCCCCGTAATCGGAGCCACGCACCCCACACGGGCGTCAGCCACGGCACAAACTTGCTCACGCGACGCTGGTAGGCTTTATAGGCCTCAGGATACTTGGATGCGGAGATGGACTCGGTGAAGCGCGTCGATGCGGCGAACAGCAGGCAGAGTGAGACCGCGGGAAGCAGACGGGCGAACGTTTGGGCGCTCTCGAGAGCCGAGCCGCGGTGCGCGAGCGGGTCCGCAACCTCGGGAACGACGACGGGCATGAGCGTCAGGACGCACTGGTGAAGGTCTGGGTCAGCTGCAATCCTGGAGTTGGCCATGGGGAAGAGGCGCACCCAGAACGATTGCTCGGCAAAGAAGTTGGGGTGTCTGCTCCAGGCCCACAGACCGCGCGTGATGAACCCACGCCGGCGGTCAGTCTCTGTCCACGCGAGGCGCGCGCCAGGCCAGTGTTCCTGGGGTGCATACGTTCCCGCTTTCCAGGCATGAAATGCGAACTGCTGGTTGTCGGCCGTGAATTCCCACGCGAGGAGCGCGAGTGCGGTGACGGCGAGCGCGTAGTCCGAGGTGTGGAGAGGCGTCGGGCCGAGGCGCACGGCGCGGAGGGTCGGGAGGGCAATCAGGAGCAGGAGGACGTTTTGGATCCCGGCTGGGATTGGACGGTGTGAGCGGTTAGTCTACGTGTAGGACAAGCGAAGCGCACCGATGAACGTGAGATTGATGAGCTGAAACACGACCCAATGCACCTTCTTCCGCAGGACAGCCCACCTGTAGTCCTCGTCGTGCCTAGGCGTCACCGCGACGGTCAGCCCCTAACTCCGTGCCACCCGTGGGCAGAAGTAGAGCACACACAGGTTGAACAGTCCGCGCCGCCACGTGTTGTACGACAGCCGCAACATCCACAGCACCTGCGCGTCACCACCTCGATCAGCCACGCGCGCATGCAGAGGACGGGACAGACACACCGTGAGACTGAGCATGAGCAGCGCGCGTGAGCTGAACTCATCCACGGTCGGGCCTTGCGCTGCGGGATGCAGAGTCGGACCCCACCAGAGCCAGCCAGCTTCACGGCGGGGCCAGAGCGGCAGGAGCGCGAAGTACGCGGTATAGAGCGTGGGCAGAAACGTCCAAAGCCGGTCGACCTGCGAGACGTTGCCGGTGGCAACGGAGAGAATCCAAGTGAGGCCCGTGACAATTGCGCAGAACTTGAGCGGATACTGGAGGAGAAAGATGCCTGGGACGGGCGCGTCGGCGGGCGACGCCATGATCGTTGTGGTCTGAGGGAGAGACGTGGAAGCGAGTGACAGGCTGGAGTACACGCACTGGCGCCTGTCCCAGAGGTTGACGTGCGTGAGCGCGATGCGGGGTGTCGATCGGCATCTAATCTTATCTTCCGCCCTCCTACGTCATTCTCTTCCCGCCGTGCCCCGGGCACGCGGTACGTCCGTCTTCTGCCTCAGACTCTCGGCCGAGCGCCTCGGCAGTACGTCCGCGGCCACGAGCATGGCAAGAGCAGTCTGCTTGACGATAGTCTCCCAGTAACTCGAACGAAGCGCGAATATAGGATGCGGGCAAGGTGCGGATGCTGAGGACTATAAGCTAACGACCACGACAGGATAAAACAAACAGATAGCGAGAAATAGAACAAAACAGAACGAACGTGAGGCGGTGCGGAGCAATTATGAAAATCTAAATGAGTCTGCGAAAACATCACACGATACAAACGGGAGACAGGGAGGCAGCGAACAAGCTAGAGGTAGACGACGTACGACCCGATTACGGGCCGATGGTCGCTCCGGCCCTCAAGCCGGCGCATCCCGCGATCATCTAGCGTCCTGTATGCAAAGCACACAACGTCGCCGCGGCGCCGCCCGCGTGGCGGCTGTAGCGTCGTCGCAGCCGGCGGAGGCGCGGGCCCGAGGAATGGCAGGAACGGCAGCTTCCAGGCGGGAGCTGTGTGCGGCTGTGGGTGCTGGTGGAGTGCGGGTGTCGGGGACGTGTGGGCGCGCGACGGGGTCGTGTGCGCAGGCGGGTGCGTAGTGATGGGCGGCGGGGACGGCGACGGCGATGTGAGCGGCGGCGAGACGGCGGCGCGCTCGGAGAGCGCGGTGTGTGAACGCGAGCGCGGGAGTGCACGGCGTGGCGTGGGCACAGGCGCGCTGATGTCGATCGATAGCGGACGCGGGCGCCGCCGTCTAGGCGGTGGCGATGATCCAGAAGGTCGTGGGTACGGGGAGCCGGAGCGCGACGGACTAGGGCTTCCGCGCTCGCGCTCGAGCTCGGGCGCGTCGACCCGGAGGGAGAGGGGCACAGACGCAGCGCTGGCTGCGGAGTTCCTGCGGCTCCTGCTAAACGAGCGCCACGCGTGCGCGAGGAACGTGCCGACGGCGGTGCGTGGGATGTGTGGGAGCTCGTGCGCGTCTGGCACGCGGACGGTGCTCTTGAACAGGATGCGGTCGCACCAGCTCGGAACACGCTGCTTGCTCGACGAGTCGTACACGCCCCGGTCTGCCTCGTCGTCCTCGTCGTCTGCCGCCGCCGCAGTGGCTGCACTTCGCCGGCTCTTCGTCGACCGCGGCCGCCGGCCGCCCGGCGAGGAACCCCCACCGCGACTGCCGCTGTCGACCGCGGACGCGCTCTCTGGGAACGAAGGCGACCGACCCGCAGAGATGGGGGTGCGCGGGCGTGAGAGCGCGAAGCTCGCGCTGGACGGCGTCAACAGTTCCTGCCACCTTCGCTTCGCCTCGCGCGCGGCCTTGGCGGAGATATTGCGCACGAGCCCGCGCGTGCGCGCGAGTGCGGGCTTGTGCGCCGGCGCGGGTACACCGCATTCAGACGAGCTATCCGAGCACTCGCCACCGTCCCGGTCCATATCCGCCGTCTTCTTGGAGAGCGTCGTCCCGGACGAGACAATCGAGATCACCTCACCGTCCGGGTCCTCCGAGTCCGAGCTCAGGTCCGCGCTGCGTTCGCGTTCGCACTCCGCGTCGTCCTTCTCGTCCTTCGGCGCCGGGCTTGCACTGCTTGCGCGCGCATCGGCATCATGCAGCGGCGCGCCGGGATCGCTTGCACCACGGCGCCCATCGTGCGACGCCTCGAGGATGCTTATGCGCGCGCCGCCCGAGCGCTTGCGACGATGGCGGAGCGTGCGGAGGACGTCGTACTTGAACGTGGGCGGGAAGTTGATTGTCGCTTCGGCGAAGCCGACGAAGGCCTGACCATTACGCATGATATTGTAGAGCTGGTCGAAAGCGAGCGCCTGCGCAAATTCGCCGCGGGAGATGAGCCAGTCAGCGTGCAGGCGCGAGATGTCGAGGCGGAAGTTGAGGTCACCGCAGAGGAAGGTATAGTCGAACCGGTCTGTGACGTCCTCGGAGAGCGCACGTGGGTCGCCGGCGGGCAGAAAATCATCGACGGAAAGCTCGGCCTTTATTTTCGCCATGTTTGCAAGCCGGTTCGGGAGCCGGCCTTCGTGCGCGGCGAGGTGCGCGTTAAGGAAGAGGAACGTAGAGTCGGCCATCCTAAGGCTGATACCGACGCCCCCCTTGTTGCCGACGCGTCCGCCAATGAGGCCCGCGGTGACCGCGGCGCGAGAAGTGCCCTGGACAAGGTGGCGCGCATCGCGGTGGACAAAGACGACGAGGTAGAGACCCATCATGCGTTCTTTGACGAGCATCTCGTATGGTCCCTTGCGTTCGCGACCGGGCACAAAGGAGACCCGCGCGCCAGACTTGCGTTGGATGTCGCCCGTCGAGAAGGCTCGCTCGACCACATCGGCCGGCGTGCTATCCCTGCGTTTCGCCGCGAGCGGCGATGGCAGCGGCTCGCCATGGCAGAACCACGACTCAAGGACCGCGGTCCAGCCGGTCGTGCTCGGTGCGTGAGGTAACTCTTCGTCGATCTCCTTCAGCAAGCGCTGTGGCTGCTCCCACGGACCCTCGCGTTCGTCCTTTTCGCGCTCGTCCTCGTCGCGATCCAGCACCTTCTCACGGTCCTTATCCTTGAGCTTCTCCTTTTTGCGTTCCTTATCATTGAGCTTGAAACCCGCGCCAAGGCCCATGGGTATGCCGGATAAGGTTGGGCACTCCTGGCCGGCGCTAAGTATAGACAAATGCTCAGCTTCGATACGGGGAAATAAGCGCGAATGACGCACACAACCACGAGATGATACGGGTGCTCGCCGTCCTCGGGCAGGTATGGAAATGCGTGCGGATCGTTAAGCGGCAAGCGTGGCGCGTAGGCTGGCACGGCACCAAGGAGCTCGGTGAGGTCGCCCTGCGAGGGATCATGTTAGCACATCGAAATGCGGCACGGTGACATTAGACGCAAGGACATGATCTGAAGCGCCCGAGGTGCACGCGCAGGCACATGGCAGTGCGGTGCGGGCACGCCGCCGCGGCGCGGCGCGTCGACGTCGAGGACAGACATCGGACGAACCTTCGGCAAGGATTCGTGCATATTCCATGTTAGGATGCGGACCTTGAGTGCCTTCGGCGGTGGGGGCGGGAGGCCGGAGAAGGAGCTGGGGGACTCGATGGACGGGGAAGGTGACGGGATGGCGGACTGAGAGAGGGGGGGAAAGAGGGCATGCAAACGCGAGAAAACGTTCTGCGAAGGAGCTGGGACGAGACGTTAGTACACAGGAGATCGGTTAAAGACAGGAACAAGGCGCACGAGGGCGGAGGGAGAGGGAGCCGTCGTGAGCAGGAGCGGACGCTGGCGGGTGGTCGTCACGGCGATGGTCTGGACGGTCCATCGTTGTCTAGGCGTCAGCGTGATGGGTGGTACAGTGTATGTAGAAGAGCAGGGAAGAGCAACTTGAAGCTGTCTGCGGCGCGTCGGGTCAGGGAGAGTGGGTATAAAGCATCGAGAGAGGACGATAGTACAAGCTAAAACGCTAAAGAGAGTGGCCACAGATGGCCGATGTCTGGCTCTATGATCCAAAATCATCCACCTGGACGTGTACATATTCCCGGTCACTGCTACTCCTCATCCCTCATTCTCACCATCACAGTACCATACTCTTGCATATCTCAAATTCACTTGCTATTCGTGTGCTCTCGCACCTTATGGCCCATCCTTGAACACAGGGGTGTCCAACTCCCCACCCATTGCGCCCTCTCTTCCTGCGCATGCACCGCCTGTAGACAACGCCTGCTGTGCTCTAGATGACCGTGTCTTTCAACTGGCGTTCTGGGGCTCTTCGGAGGACACCAATGCTGACCGTTACCATCGATCTCCCTTTGCTCCCGTTCTTTATTCCGTGCCGTCACTCCGCCTTATTCCGGCCTCGAAACGCCTGCTAGTCTCGCGGCAGCATCACCCTGCCATGCACCTTGGGGAGCCGAGTACAGACTCTGCGGGCGGGCCTGGTCTGGGGGATTAGGGAACGATAACAAGCTGTTCATTCCTCTCCCTATTACAGTATATGCCAGGCGACGGGCTTTCGAATCTGGAAATTGGGTTACTGGGAAGCTGGAGCCAGGCACAGCTTCGTCAGCAATTGTCGATCATTTATGCATATTTATGTTTGACCAGTCTTCGCATTAATCTGTCTCGCAGCGACTCTCGCTCTCTGTACGCTCCACTCCCAGCCCCAAACATGCGCTACATCGCAATTGGACCCAGATACATCCCCATGTATTTCCTGGTATCCAGAACACAAGATACTCTCGAAGGACTAGATGTTTCCCACGCGAAACTTGAGACACGCATTGCCAATCCTTGTCTATCGCTTTAGCCCATGATATGATGAGGGGTGCCACCCGTGCTCACGTACTCAGTTTGTGCGGCCTCAGCGCGGCACTTACCGCCACTCACTGTCGATCAACTTACATCATGATCCCGACGAAGACCTTCCATTCCTCCCAAGAGGGCATCACCATTCATGCACAAGCTTTCTCCCAAACTGACTATGCTTTTAACTTTCTGGCGGCACCGACACTGTTATTCATCGCCTCCTGCCATGGCTCGCGTGCGCACCGACGTTAGCAGCGATCCGTAACCTAGGCGAATGTGAAGAATATCACTCGGTCCGTCGGAAGCGTATTACTCCAGGCTCATTCGTCCTCATCAACCCTCGATAAGACGAGCGCTTGCGAGTGCGGTGTATATAGGTTGTCGCTTGGAGTTGAGACGACCTAGGTCTCGCAGCTGGACCGACACCTTCCGCGCATCCGATATGTCTCCCACAGAACAGTCAAAGCCTAGGCTCACCGTCGCTATCTAGTTTGTATCTCATGTCGCCCTCGTCTCGCAGCGCGCACGCGTTAACAACGCCCGCCCCACGCAGCGGCGGCAGTACTAGCAGCCTCGCTCTCGCGCACATGCTCTCGCGTCGGACGCCAGGCGCCCGAGTCGATGTCTACGAGGGTGTGGCGCACTGTGCGGAGCGAAGGTACGGTATCGTACTCAACTAGCCCTCGGACTGCCTGCTTACGACTCTCAGACTCCAGCCTGCCGTCGAGGCGGTCGGCGGCAAGTTCGATAGTGCACTGCGTGCGCCTTCTGAAGACATGTGTGCTCGCCTGCGCGACGTCTTCTGATGGCTCGCGGCACAGTACCGAGGATGGTGTCAAGGAAAGTCAACCAGGAAGTCGGCGCGTCGCTCCAGACAAACACAAAGCCAGATGCCGCGCCCACGACGGCACACCCGGATGCTGGCATGGTCTTGTCCATGACTTGCACGCACAAGTACACAGTATATGCTACGAAGGAGGACGAGAAAGGGTATACAATGATGGGACGTGAAGGAGGGTATCGATGAGAGGAAACTCTGCTATCGGGAAAGGGCTGTGACTATTCTAATTAAATAAGATGCATCCGGGATCTCATCGGACGAACGCAGATAAAATTAAAGGCCTCAAACGTGTCCAACATGAGCGATTAGCACAACAGCGTCTTTGAGCAGGCTCATCATGTAGATGACAACATCGACCGTCTCCTCGATGCTTTTCCCCTGTGCCGGTGGAACGGCATTGTAAGAGGAGGAACCAGGGGGCGGTGCGACAGAGGGGAGCCAAGTGGATGGAAGATGCGAGTGAGTCCAGCGCTGGTGCTGGGATGGCGCAGGCGAAGGGGCGGACGGCATGTAGCCGTGTAGGATGTCAGATGGGAAAAGAGACCTGAAAATGGTATCTAGATCATAATCCTGAAGCGACGTCAGGCTGCCGGTCGAGGAACGGAATGAAGGCTGGAGGGGATCCGAATGTTGGACAGCTTGAAAACATGGGACAATGGCACTGGTACTAAAGCCGTATGCACGTGCAAAAGCCGGGTTCGGAAGGGCATGCTGTGCGAGAAGGGTCCGGTACATCTTCCTATGAGAAGTGGCGCGCTCGATGGCAGCTAGGACGCGCCGAAGGGATAAAAATTCTATTCGAAAGGCGCTAGTCAATGGCAGTGCTATCCACCAAGGACAATAGGCATACGACTTGCCATCGTGCAGTACGTCCTGAACAGCCCGGCTATTCCAGGTGTCACCCGTTGCGGAGATTTGACGAAGGGCAGAACGCAGGGAATCGATAGCGAGGGAGAAGATGGAAAGCTCCTGGGCTTGGCCGCCAGATACGGTGCGGAGGTGCGTATAGACCGTGCACAGAGTGGAGAGGACGGATTGTATACAAGATGTAACTTCTGTGGAGGTAAGGCGCGGCTCAGCACTGCTATAAGGTTATGAGCGCGTAGTCCGAGGTCATGAAGGAACTAGGAAGATGAACGTACCAGAGAATCTGTGACACTGGAGTAGAGGACGAGGCCATGATAAGCACAAAAACGAAGGCACGACGAGAGAATATAGCAGCAAAAGATGGTGGCTTAAGGGAGGAAGAGGTAACGAGCTTGGCCTTGCCGCAAGTCTCACGAATGCTTTATAGTCGTGTTCATCCATCTGCTAGTGGGAGTCCTGCCAGGATGCTGACCTGTAGGCCTGGCCAAAGTGCTACGTTCCTCCTGCCAGCACTGCTATTACAATCTGTGTTATCGTTAGGGGGGACGCGGAACTTTCTCCTAAGTGCCGCGGACGGCCGAGGGATATGTAGGATGGGCCGGGCTTCGTCATGGTAGGATGGAGCTTATGACGCTCGTGGCGACGCGACTCTAGCTGTCTCCGGCCCGTTTGCCCCGCCTATACTCGTCTCTGGATCTCCCTCTCGAACCTGCCGACTTGACACCCGACTCTTGCTCCAGTGCATACTCGGACTCCGAAGGAAATAGGTTTCATAGTACTGGACCAAGTACAACAGTAAGTGCGCACAGTGCGCAGTAGAGTCATGATTTCCCCAACGGTATGAGGCAGTGAAATACCTGTACGACTATGGGTCCAGAAGTCCATACCACACGATTTTCTAACCCTCCTGCGAATGGCGGCCTGATGACCATTCACACCACGGTACTGTAGTGGGCGCGGAACGACCCTATGGCGCAGAATGTAGTGAATGCCAAGCGGTGCAATCTCGGATCGCCGTCAACACCAGTGAAGTGGTGCACAATAACTCCTTTAGCTTGCGGTCAACGAATGCATATGGCAGGTGTTGGACTGAAGGGTAGATAGCATATTCAGGTTATGTTCCGGTATTTCCCGCTTTACCTACAAACGTTCGGTCGCGCGGCGTCGCCGTCCTTCAGCTCGTTCCATGACGCTGATGTATGACGCGCAACAGCAGGAAACAGACAAACACAATCATGCAAGCCACCGAGGCGGCGGCCGTTTCGATCCTTTGCCGTCCACGAGGACTATACGATGTTAAACACAAATTCGTGGAAAACCCATGCACCGAGAGCCGCAGCAACCATTATCGCAGCAGACAGAAGAAGGGGTCTGATATCTCCGCGAAGTCTGCGGAACCAGGTGCAGATAAACCAGTTGCAGGTGCCGATGCGGTGTCCGTGGCATCAGACTAAGATTCGTGTGTGGTTTTGGCCCCTTTCTTGTGCAAGCCGACAGTTTGAGCTAATATCGTCGACGGCGGAAGCGATACGGCACACGCACTGGCCTTGGTGGTGTTCTTGGTGGTGTTCTTGACGTTGTTGGCGATCCCCCTGCTCTACCCAAGGTATCCCGTATCGTTGAGTCGGTGCTTCTTCCTGATCTCACGTCTCTCCGTCCTTGTTGATATCGAGTTCGCGTTCCAGTGCCTTCAACTTCGCGTGCTGCGCCTCCTTGAGAGCCTGCTTGCGTAACGACTCCTGGTCGGCGTACCTGGCCAATCTACAATATCGTCAACTCTCTATCATCTATGCGTCTGGTGAATCAACGCACCTTCTTCAGTTCTTTAAGTGTTAAACCGCCGGCCACCAAAATCCTGGCAGGACTTACTGGACTTCTGGCTGCTCAGGAGACCACCGGCTGCGCGTAGATGGGATCCAAAGCTGCCCCTGCGTGAGACGAAGCAATACGGGCGAGTCATTCCCTTGCTGCATGAGGGAGGATGATGCGCTTGTCACTTCTGAAATGACGCTGGAGTGCGTGGATGAGCGGAAGGAGTCCGCTGTGGGTAGGAAAGGGAAGCGATCAAAGATGTCGTCATGAAGGTCGCTAAAGGCAGTGTCCTCTGGGGCCCCAAAAGCGAGAGACAGGAAGGGAGCAAGATAAAGGCGGTCGTGGACTCGGACATGATGATGACTGGTGAAATGGTCGGAATGTGGAAAAGCCTAGTGCTCGTATAAGCATTCGAGCTCGCAGAATGATTTTTGGCCGACGCTAGGTAAACCGGGAAGTGGACAGATGCTCAGTTTCGACACGGGAAGGCAAGTGCGGGAGACGCACGGGACCACGAACGATATGAGTGCTCGTCGTCTTCGGGAAAGGATGGAAGCGCATGGAAACGCATGGAAAGGGTAAAGCAAGAGACGTAGCACAGCACAGCGTCGAGGAGCTCCGGGGGGGCGGGGTCTCCCTGTACAGGATTGTGTCGGCACATAGTAACTTAACCCCGGAAAGAGTGACACGGGACGTAAGGACTACCGAAGCGCTCGATGCGCACACGCAGGGACAGTGAAATACGGGCACGTCGCGGCCGTGCGACATGTGAAGCAGGTCGAGGACGGACTGAAGATGAACTTTTGGTAGGCGTTCGTGCGTGTTCTGTATCAAAATGAGGATTTTGTGCGCCTTCGGCGGTGGGGGGCGGGAGGCCGCGGAGAGCTGAAGAATTTGAGGGACAAGGAAGCCGACGGGGAGGCAGACCGGGAGTGAGGGGGGAAAGGCGTGCAAACGCGGGAAGACGTACTGAAGGGATGCTGCAACGCGACATCGGCGCATAAGATACTCGATAAAGACGATGATAAAGCGCACGGGGGAGGAGAGAGAGGAAGCCGTTGCGAGCGGGAGCGCCGGGGCGCAGGCGGGAGATCGCGACAGCCTCAGTCTGGGCGACCCACCGCTGTCTGGTGACCTGGTCGTCAACGACTCAACGTGACGAGACGTGGACGGGGGAACAGGGACGGGGGGCTGTCAACGGCGTGTCGGGTAGGGGTGCCGGGATATGCAAAGCATCGGGGAAGTACGACAGCGTAGGCTAAGACACTAGCCACAGATGGGAGACGTCTGCTTCGATGATCAAAACTCACAAAAAACACATCTTCTAGACCACCGCACTCCTCGTCATTCAGTACTACCTGCACTTCACTCGCTGGCACTGCAGTCCGCGTGTAGCCAGTCCGTACTCGAAAGCAGGGGCCGTGCACGAACTTTCCGCCTTGATCATTTTTGCCTTCTTCTCCCGCGCATGCACCGCCCGTGGACAGCGCCTTCTGTTAAGGCCATGGCCGGGATAAGAGTGACGTGACAGCTTGTCGCAAGGACGGACGGAGAGAATACTGATTTCAATCACTGTGAGGAACAATGCTGCTCGCCGTTGGACAAGACCTGAGGTCTAAGATGAGGAGTGAGCGAGATGAAGCATTGATGAAGCGCTCAGCGAGTGTGTTCGGAAGAGAGTTGGCAGAGATCGGCCCGAAAGTTCCGCGGCCTCTTCCCCGCGCTCTACCGAAGCTTTTAGGAACTACAAATTCAACCAGTGACCATCATAGGCGAGTCACGTTGGCGTGTGCGACTACTACACGCTGTACCGCTTTCCGATACGTACACAGCCGTAGGCATGCAGCGGCAAACCACGAGACATACAGGAGGCCTGCGGCCGCCTAGTTGGCTACTCGCAACATTCTCTTCCTTCACCTCCTTTCTCTAGCTTGTTTCCCCCACAGCAGGGATCTTTCCAAGCCCCTCCGAGTCCTTCGTTCCATCGCAGCATCTCAGCATCTGTAGGAAGAGACCTCTTACAATGTGAACCTTCGAACCTCCCGAAACCGATGACAGTAGCTCAGATGTCCCCAGCGGAACATGCTCCCCATCACATGCAATGCTGTTGGCGATATTATCGCTATCCTTACAATCATATCCAACATCGTTCAATCTCTCAATGAGAGTCGGGGCGCGCCAGCTGAATACCGTGACTTCATTCATGAACTCGAATCAATGCAAATTGTGCTCCCTCAAATCTCAAATATCGCAGAAAGCTCCTCGGATGCGACGGTAAGGGATTATCTCGACCAGGAGGTTCAGAAATGCCAGCAACTCGTCGTCGACGCTGGGGATCGATTATCTGGATTCTCTATGCTCGCTCAGGCACCCTCTGCTGTATCCAGGCGCCTCGATCGGCTTCGGAGGCAAGGGAAAAAATTCCAATGGCGGTTCCTAAGGCGCGATGAGGTCGGGGACTTCAAACAGAAGTTTAAGTCCTGCCGGGACCGCTTGGCTTTGATCATTATGTCGTGCCATTGAAAATTAAACTTGTTTCACGCTTACTGACGCAACTTCGCAGTCTTCAATCCAGCGAGGATGGGAAAGCTACACTTCTACAGTCACGAGAATCATCCGAAGCCATTCAACACCAGATCCATGATGTATCGTCTTCAGTTCGACATGACATTGAATCCAGCCGTCAAGCTGTTCTTGCTAGCCAGGTCGACATTCATGCAGACCTTCGACATACGACATCCCTGGTGGAGGACGCCTCCTCTTTCCTATGTAATGACATGCGCCATGAACTTTCTTCTATCCGCCGCAATCAACAAAATGTTCCCACTCGCCAAGACCTCGTCGCGAGCGATTTGAGTCTCCGTACATATTTTGCGGGTCTCATCAAAGAAGCATTTTCACGTTTTGCGGGACAACAAGCTACTAAACGTAATGGGAGCGACCGCCAGATAGTGACTGCCGTAGCCGAAGATCTGGACGTGCTAGACAAGCACGCTGCCGTCATATGCGTTGCTTTGATAGCGTTTTCGGCGGCGGACGTCATGCATCGGAACCTCCGCACGGTGGTCCTCTATGTTGCACTCTTCGTCATGCTGCGCACCGTTTGGCGACTTCAGAAGACGATACCAAAACCCATCTATTGGTCCGAGTCCAACATGATTATGTTGGTCGATGTACTTGACCGACGGATCCCCGTGCCAATCCAGTTCTGCGAATCTTACGATGTCAGGTGTACTTCCTTCGTTTCTCCCGGCCACTGCTCTCATCGCAATTCCAGTTCTTTCACGACACTCTTGTCGGTCTCTTTTCAGGGAAGAGCGGAAGTACGTTCGTCAAGTCAGGCGCATATGTGCTCGAAGACACCAGAACGTCTGCAGTCGTTGGCCGTCGAACATGGAAGAAGATTAAAGCTGGAATGGTGTTGGAGATGAGTGTGATAATGCTGCAACGTCCGGGTGTGACGCGCTTCGTGCAATGTCCGTGGTGCCATGCGGAGACCTTCAAATCCGTAGTAGACGGGCAAGAGGAGTATACATGGTGCGTTCCCAATAAGCTTTGGTCGATTCTTTCTGACCTAAGCTCAGCATGGGGTGCAGTCGAACTTCCCGAAAGGCCGTCGTTGAAGAAGTAAAAAACATCGATCCGTCAGAGAAAGGGGCTACAGATGTCAATTCGAGGTCTTCCCAGGCGAAGGATTCGGTGTCTACTCAGGCGAAGGATTCGGGCTCTACCCAAGTGATGGATTTGAGATCTGCACAGGCGCCTCATCTGAGGTCTGTTCGGGCGATCCTCTCCGTCCCTTCTTTGCTGATATCTCCGCAAAAGCCCTGCGTCCGGCGTAATATCCAATCCAGTCGACCCAAACCTTCCTACTGACTCGCGTTCGACTAAATCGCCGCTGCGCAAGGGCGTGACGACCCCATCACAAACCGAGGATGTAAGACCCTTGAAACGGATTCACCTTATCCTCCAATCAGGTGACGCGGCAGACTCATCCTTGTTGAACAATTTACCACAAAAGCAACCGGTCGGCTACGAACCGAGATCATACGAAGACGGCCAAAACAAGGGGAAGGAATTAGAAGACCCGCTGCTCCGCCCTCCCCGTCTGGCGACGGATGCATTCGATGCCGCTACCGCTGACCGCATCACACACCTGGTAAGCTCGTGTTCAATCTCGCCTATCCACGCTGTCCTCTGACAGTGCGCTATCTAGACGGAGCACTGGTCCCCTGCGGACGATGGTGACGAACAGCTAGCACTGCGCCTGTCTTCGCTTTCGTTGGAAGAATTTGATACCGAAATGCATAAGATGTTTGGAACGGTCGACGAATCAGGTGATACCACAAGACTTGGAAACCAAGACAGCGCATCACAAATCCGGGTAATGCTAACCCCTCTCGCCCCTTGTCTATCATCTGATGGTCGCGCAGTCAAACTCTCCCGCAGCATTAGACGGTAGTGACATTGATCTCATGGATAAGTTCAAGCGTTTGAAGTCTCTGGAGGTGATGTCCTATGTCATATATTTTGGCGTCCCTTCGGTCTAAGTGGGGAGCTAGGCCGAACTGCCATCCAACGTTCTTACAGAGCAAATGCTTACTCTGATTTCCCAATACCACAAGTTGCGGCCCAGAGTCCTCTTACACGAGCGGGTACGTCCAGTAACATACAGTCATCGGTATAGCATTGAACAGGCCTCCTTTAGGCCCAGCGATTGGCTGTGGAGGGCACTTCGCTCCTTAAACAAGCGATGACTACATTCGAACCGGAAGCTTTGGACGCAGCTATTTCTTGTTTAGAAAACTCAATCGACCTCACTCCCGAAGGCTATCCTAACAAGCCAGAGCGGCTCGACGTTCTCGGGATCGCGCACATTACTCGTTTCAACCGCCTCGGCGACCTCGATAACCTCGAGTCCGCAATTGTGGTCATGCGCAAAGCTGA